>PVIY010016611.1:0-51263 GCA_004026745.1 Myrmecophaga tridactyla
GGTGACAAAAGGCATGCATGCATTTCTTGAAAGAACAGAGAGCTTATTTTTCAGTGCTCACTTCCTTCATACTTAACATAACCATTTGGGGTAAACATTCTCTTCCTCCCAGACTGCTCTACATAACAATCTCCACAGTTTACTGCCGCCATCCTGAGGCCAGCTGCTTCCAACAAATTCTGCAGGTCTTGTTTAAACACTTGGCTCCTACATTTCCCCCTTTTTATTTTATTAGCCAAGGTGACTGTGCCTGTCTTAGGTTGCCCTTAAGCTCTGAAAGAAGGGTCTTACCCATCACTGGCTACCAGTCAAGATTTCTGACTTTGATTCAGGAGGGAGCCAAGAGTTTTTGCAACATCACATTGTTAGCACAGCTTTGCTTAGTGACTGTGCCTGTCTTAGGTTGCCCTTAAGCTCTGAAGGAAGGGTCTTACCCATCATTGGCTACCAGTCAAGCTTTCTGACTTTGATTATTTGTTGTTTAACACAGCTGAGGAGAAGAGAAAAAGTATAAACAGCCCCAAACCTAACATTTTTTAGTTCTTGGGTAAGTGATTGCATAACATCACCTCCATAGGCTACATGTAAATTATTCTGAGGTAATTCTAATACCCTTTTTTGTAATTCTAAGATATCAAAACTTAAACTATCTGAAAACCCCAAAAGATGCCTCTTTACCTTTTCCCATTCTATTTCAGATAGGTTATATGTTAAAAGGGGGTAACACAAAAACTGCTCTCATTCCATTTACACTTTAAACTTTGTAAAAAATTTAAATTACACGTTTGATCTCCAACATGAACCAATGTCATTTCTATATCATTTAGTCTATTATTAATTTGCTCATCAATGAGATTGTCTATGCCACAGTTCTCTGGTGTTTTTCTAACAATGCTGCATCTGTATGGTTTGATGCAATGCAGTTCCAGCGACTGCAGCCACTGTGATGCTTCCAATGATTCCAATGACAACTGCAATAATGAGTCCAATTAGTCTCTTAGTCCTTTTTAGATATTCTTTTGCCAAATGGATCAGTATATGTGTTTCTGTAGAGGATTGCCAGGATCTTGACATCTGCACCAGCAGCCAGATACCTTTTCTTCTACTTGCCACTACAATCATCTCATTTTTCTGCAACATAAATGCTTGGAGACAAGTGAATAGAGAATAATTAACACAATTAAAATTTGATTTCCTGTATGTATATAGTGTTTATGGCTTCTATTTAGAGAGAAGTTATAGTTACTAGAATTCACTATAAAAATTGGTCCCAGTCCTAGGAAACTTTCCCATAAATTTCTCTGAATAATGTATTTATCATCCCAAATTTTGGCACAAATCATCCTCTATGTAATAAACCCTGATTTAGTTTGCCTGTCCCTATAGTCTCAGTTATCTTCAAGTTAGAGATGGGAGACCCCACAGGGGCTGCATCTCTTACAATTCCATAGGAATCATTAATTATGATAACTGCTCAATTGATATGACATAACTGCCATCCATTACAACTTTCTTTCCCATCGAACAGGCTAGTATCCTTTGTTTCCATAAAGTTATGCATACAGGTCTTCTTTAAGTAGCTTTGGAAGTTTTGAATTTACTGGACCTGGGAATCCTAAACTTGTATTCAGATATTTTGGTAAAGTTGGATCTGCCCATGTTAGGGCCTGCAGCAAAAGTGGGTTAGAAATATAAACCCAATAAGTATGACTATGTCCCTGTCATTCAGCAATTAAAGTTATATGTCCTATAATATACATTACCCATTTAGTTATTTTAATCTGGGTTGACATGTCTGGGTTTTATTCTCTTCAAGGGAATCCAAACTGAGGTTCTGTCATCTGCAATGACAAGAGCAAATCCCCTACCCCACATCTTTACCATTCCTGGTTTCCATAAATCAACTTTAATATCTTTCCAATAGATTGGCTGCAGCTGCAGTTCTGTTTGGGTTGTATCATTTTTCTTTTCCAAATTGCTAAAATGCTGTTGTGCAGGAGTCTGTGATGAATTATCATAAATGTTTAAAAAATTTAGAGTAAACAATGCCTTTGCTAATTGACCTTTAGGTGTACTTATTTTCACAGCATCATCCTCCTGATTATCTCCCCCTTTTTGTTTTAAGAGCATAGACTTTAGGGTCTGGTTTGCTCATTCAATAATTCCTTGCCCTGAGGGGATTATGTGGAATTCCTGTGATATGAGTAATATTAAAAGTAGTACAAAATTTATGAAATTGTTTTCCTGTATAAGCAGGACCATTGTCTGTTTTAATTGATTAAGGGCATCCCATAACAGCAAAAGCATTAAGTAAATGTGATCAAACATGACAAAAATGATTTCCAGATTGCGCAGTAGCCCAGATGAAATGAGAACAAGCATCTATGATAACATGTACATACTGCATTTTACCAAAATGGGAAATATGAGTGACATCCACTTGCCATAATTCATTTGCTTTTTGACCTGGAGGATTAACCCCTGATGCAAATGGGAGTGCATTTAAAGGTCCACAGGTTTGACAAGTCCTAACAATGTCTTGAGCTTGCTGTTTAGATAAAGATGGAAATTTCTTTCACAACCTTTGCTATTGATATGAGTCAATTTGTGAAATTCTGTGGGATCCTGAATTAGTCCCATAAGAGTATCTGCTTGCTGATTTTATAATGACAAAGGACCTAGAAGATTGGTATGAACTCTTTATATGCATGATAAAGAGGGGAGTAATTCAATTTCTGACTAATGTTTGTAAATGTAAAAACATTCAGGACAATTCATTTCCTTTAAACAAAGAAGCTGTCTCAATGTGAGTAACTGTTTGGTAGATTTATTCCAAGTCAGAAACAATATTAAGAGATTGTGGAAAATTTTGCAATACTTGAATTACAGCTACTAATTCAGTGCACTGGGCTGAGGTATAAGGTTTGTTTTCTAACTTGTTTTCCTCTGGGGTGACATACGCAGCCTGCCTATTTATATTATCTTCAGTAAAGACAGTAATAGCTAGCAGGGAAGTGCAAATTATTTTAGGCAAAATCCATTGCATTCTTTTTTAAATATTGTAAAGGTTTTGATGTAGCAAATGATTATTAGTTTGTCCTTTAAAATCACTTAATGCTATTTGTCAAGAGGTATTGAAGATAAATAGAATTCACACACTATGTGATTAATAAGTCAGAATCTCCTTGTAAAATATTAAACAGGTTCTGTAACATATAATTAGGAATTCTGAAAGTGGCAGGTAGCAAAAATGAAAGCAGAGTGTCAATAGTGACATGTACCCATAGTAAATGACCAGATTTTTAAAATTGAATTCATTGAATTGATTGAAAAGGAATGCAGGAATGTGGATTCTTTATAATTGGCTGTGCATTTTTGCTACTTTTTAAATTTATTGTAGGCAGTTTTATGAAACTTTCCTACAATAGTGGTGAAATTTCAATTTGCTTACATGACCAGGCCCAGTTGGGTCCTCTGGGAACTGGCTAGGGACCAAGAGGAGCTTCCTGGGACCTAGATATTTTTATTAAAGTACACATCCTTCTGGGAGGATAGCCAGTCCTCCCAGCTAGAGTGCACATTTTAACTATTTCTTACCAAGGTCATGTGATAGCAACATCAGTTGCATGTAATGGCAACATCAGGTGAACAAAAAAGACTCCACAAGTATATTTTTTTCTTGCATTCAGCCCTCAAATCTGATCTGCTCCCCAAATAAGCCATGGTTATTTGGGGATAAATTTAGTTTATATATATGTGGTTCAGATTAAGCCACCTGGTTTAGGGCAAGAAAAGGAAGGTTTTTTTGCCAGTATAATGATATCCAGGAGAAAATCAGCATTCTTTATACAGATAACGGCATGATAAAAGTCAACGTAAGCTATCCTGATACAATGCATACTCCCTGTCCCTCACACTGATCATCCAGAAAAAAAATTTTTTTATATCTGCATTAGAACAGACTGAGAGTCCAAGAAAATGCTGTCATTCCAGACTCATTAAATCTTTCTTGATTTTGACCATAATCTCCATCCCTGCAAACCCCCAGCAACTATTATATTAAGTTTAGGCTTTGTCCCATGCTCCTCTTACCCTGCAACAGTCATTCATTTTATCTTAGGATAAAACTACTCTGTCTTCCTACTATAAAACTACGTTCCCCACATCCTTCATGCCGAAGCCATCATTCCAAACAAATACTTTACCACACACAATAAATCAAAATCAAATGCTAGAATGTCAAATACTTAAAACACTTCAGTTAATGCACATTCAAAACATCAATATATAGTTTTTAATGAGAACCTTCAGTCTTAAAGTTCCTAAAATAAATCTCTTCTTCAAACATGAATAGGAGCTAAACTCATGGCCAGTCTCCAAACTGCTGCCTGTCGAGAATTTAAGCCAACAAAAGATGGGGCTACCATTCCCACTCTCCGTCACAAGACTGTACCTGTAGCATTGGTATAAATCTCATAGAATAATCATTTAGACTAAACAAAGGTAACCTAACAGAACACCTTCAGTCAGAACTACAATCCTGAACTGCATACCCCCTTGGGGACCAACCTGCCACAGGAACCATCAATGAGCACTGACCCCCATTTGGCATGGCACCGTTCTGATTGAATTTTCTCTGACTCAGGTGTACATGAATCCCTATTTAAAGGCAGCCTATGAAGAACAAGCCCAGAAACCAATCTTTCTCTATCCTGCTCTGCCAAAGGCATGGCAAAGAAGCAATTTTTAAAATCTATCATAATAAAGCAGTTCTTAGAAATTACAACTGGTGTGGGCAAGCCAGGCTGCAATGACTCCATAGGCTGAACCACAGTATCAACTTTTATCAAATCAGTCAAGATTCTCCATTTTCCTGACCTCCTTCCTACAATAAATATTGGAGAATTCCAAGAACCATGAGACTCCTCTAAACGTCCTGCTCCAAACTGTTCCCAAATCAACCGAGTCAGAGCCTCAAACCTCTCTACAGATAAGGGCCACTGCTCAACCCACAAAGGCCCACCTGTAGTATTTGTAGTGGATGTCCCTGGAGCATCTCCTCACTTTATGCTTTAAGAGTTCCCTTATTAGATCCCTCTCTGGGCACCAATTGCCAAGTCCAGCTCAAGCAACTGTCCAAACAGGGTAAGAAGGGGTAGTGGGAGATTGAGAAGAAACCAACTTAGAGTTTAAGACAAAGCATGAGCCAGGCATTTCATTGCCTGACTGAACACAATAACCAAATAGAAACAGGAATATTTTCCCCATTTTGTTATGTTCACTGCAAAGCTTTCATAACCAATTTCCATTACTTAAGATTTAAAACATTATGGCCTTAAGGCTGACACCAATAACAATGTTTTTGAATGAGATCAAATAAGCTTAATAATTCAGATGTTTTAACAGGCACCCCAGTAGCTTCAACACATACACATACTCCTCCAGCTGCCTATTATGATTACTCGTTACCCTGATGATCCAAGGAAAATGCTTACTTTACCAATATGACTCGAGTCCTCTTCTCTTGGCTGGACACAGGTGCCTCTAATGAGACTTTTCCTTGGTTCCTTAATATTGATTTGGAGTCTTCTTCTTCGAGCCCCACATTGAGCACCAAATGTTGCTTCCTATTGAAACAGAGCTCAAAGGATATTAAGGAATTATGAGAAAGGAAGAAAGAAAGAAAAAAAGAAAGAAAGACACAGATAGGCTCAGGGTGTCTGAAGCTTCACTTTACATCAGACATCAGACTTCAGACAACTTTTTTCTTATCCAGATCCTGCTTAAATACTGCAGGGTGACAAAAGGCATGCATGCATTTCTTGAAAGAACAGAGAGCTTATTTTTCAGTTCTCACTTCCTTCATACTTAACATAACCATTTGGGGTAAACATTCTCTTCCTCCCAGACTGCTCTACATAACAATCTCCACAGTTTACTGCCACCATCCTGAGGCCAGCTGCTTCCAACAAATTCTGCAGGTCTTGTTTAAACACTTGGCTCCTACAGAAGGAGATGAAGTAGAAGTAAATGTAAATAACGATGGAGAAGAAGAAGAAGAAGGAAGAGGAGGAGATTTTGGAAAATAAGAAGGAGAAAATAAAGAGAAGGATGTGAAAGAAGAGGGTGAAAAAAAGAAAAACATTGGAAAAGCTAATTGTGTGAGATCAGTTATAACTATAATGATTCTTAGGTACTATTCTATTTTCATGATACAAAACTAGAACCCGAGAAATATGTTATACAGGCAAATATGGAGTTATCAAGAAAAAATATTTGAATCAATCATGCTGCATTCAAGTTTAAAGGGAATATAGAATTTCCACTTCTACTTGAGGTGTATAAATGTGCAAAAACATTGTGCAACCTAACGCTTTTCAAAAACCCAAATAATCTAAGGAGGGACAAGAACCTCAGATCAGATAAGTGCCCCATTTTTGTCAGTAAATGTGAGAAAGCAATAACCATTGTACAAACAAGTATGAGGAAATTAGGTAAATTATAAGAAATTGTTAAAGCCAAATGTGGGCTTTCATGTCATTTTAGAGAAAAGCAGAGAAAACTAGAATAAAGGTGCTTGTGTTCATTCTCAATTTCATTTTTGCCAGTCTCTACCAAGTGTTCATGAGAAAGACTGGTGACCTACTCAGAGATCTCCTGACATAATCACCATGCAAACCACAAAATATCAAACATCTTCCTTTCTTACAAAATGAGGGATTGCTATTACTTTTCTGGCTACATCTTTAATCTTAATTTAGACTGCTCTAATGATAGATAAGATTTATTAGATATTTAAATAATAGAGTTGTTCCTGCTTTCTGACAGCCTCTAATCTATAATAGATATTTCTTTTTATATTACAACCTCCCAAATATTACAGTTTCTTCCTGAGAATTACTTCCCTTGAAAGTGCACATTTCCATATGGTTTTCTCACTGCATTGTATAATAAACCTAAGTTGTTGGACCACAGGTGTTTTTGGTGGTCTTGGCTAAAGAGCATTGACAATAAATATCTAGTGGAGAGTATAAATAACATTTAGATTTATGAGACTCACTGCTGAAATACAAAGGCAAGGAGACAATTATGAAGGCAGTTCAAGTGAGTACATATTGTATGTAGAGGAAAAAACATAATTATTATAAAAGACATCATCTATTTTGGTTTTCTATAGCTTCCAGAATGCAATATACCAGATATCCATTGGCTTTTGCAATTGGGATTTATTAACTTGAAATTTACAGTTCCAAGTCTATGAAAATATCCTTGTTAAGCCATCAACAAGATAATATTGAACTCTGAAGGCAGGCTGCTGGCATTCATGGTTTCTCTGCAAGATAGCAAGACACATGACAAGTATCTGTTCATCCTTCCCTCCCCAGTCTCACTTTCAGCTTCTGGTTCCAGTGGCCTCCTCTCTGAGCTTCTGTAGGTACTCTCTTAGCATCCTCAAAGTTTTTCTCTTTCTCCAAAATCTCTGGGTGTTTCTCTCTGTGCTTTGTCTGAGTGTTTCTTTCTTATTCTAATAAAAGACTCCAAGTAAAGGATTAGGATCCACCCTTGAATTGGGTGGGCCCATCTCAGTTGGATCAGCCTAATCAAAAGTTCCCATCCAAAATGTATCTTCCCCCACAGGAATAGGTTAGAAGAATATGACTTTTTCTGGCTTACATAACAGCTTCAAACTAGCACACCATCTTTAATGAGTCATAAGATAATGGAAAGATATATTTATAGAACAGAAAGATAAAAACTCATTGTGGAATTCAATACCCACTGATAATAATATGGAAATATAAGAAAAAATACAGATTTTTTAAGAAAATTAACAAACACACACACATACATACATATACACACAGAGAAATAATAATTTGCCCACAGAACTGATCTTTAAACATGATCCAATCAGGTATAAGATAACAGAAAGGTATAAACATAGACTTAAATGATATTGAAAATATTAAAGTAAAGGTAAATATATCAAATATCTGATTTTTACACTTTTAATTATTTTAAAAATAATTACCTTAGCAAAACTAGGTTGATTTATTCTTAGGATTAAACCATATAGAAAAGTGTAGTTTATGAAAAAAATCACAATAGGAAAGAACAATAGAACCTCTACCAAATTACAAAGCTAATTTTACAAGTTATGTAGTTGTAGTATAGTATATTAGGTAGACTGTGCTAAATTAAACATACATATAATGATCCCTAGGGTAACTGAGCATGACAGATGCTGTATAAAGACTGAATTCATGAAAGTAAGGAATACAGCAAGATCATATTGAATTGAAGGCTCTTATAAAATTTTTATTTTTATTCTCAATGTCATGGGAAGTTTACATTTTTATGAAGAAAGTGACAAAATAGAATTCACATTTTTATAGTAACATTCTGACCTTTACATTGAGATAGACTCACAGAAGATATGACAGAAAACAGAGGGATAAACTAGAAGGCTTTAGCATTAATTTAAAGACCAAGATGATGGTTCTTTGGGTCAGGATGGCAACAAAGGAGGTATTGAGAATTAGTCACTGTCCAAATATGATATGCTGATGAACTCAAAGTGAGGTGTGTGACTAAAGAGTATGCCATGATGACTCTTAAGTCTTTGCCTGAACAAGTAGCAGAAGAGCTTTTCATTACTTGAGATTAAATTTCAGGTGTTGCAAGAACCTACGTGAGAGTTAACTTGTGATGATAAATATTATAAATTTATAGCCCTTTGAATATTGTCTGGCACAAAGTAGGGGCTGAATATATATAATCTATTTTATATCATTACTATATAACTCCTATCATTTGTAAAAAAAAAAACAATTATTGTTCCTATTTGTCATGCTCTTGTCTTGTTCTCTTTATCATTATTTAAGTAGTTCAAATTTCAGAATACCTACAATTTTGCCATACCACCAAGAACAAAAGTATTTTGTCTTAAAATTACTTCTAATCACATATTATATATAACATGATATGCACTGATATAAATATCAAAAATAGAGGGAAAATGAAAATAGTCTAGATTTTTCTCATTTTGCCAGAAGATTAATTTAGTAGAATCATAAATGCATTGTAGAATATATTAAAAAAAAGACAGGGTAGTCTGAATTTAATTAAAATGTAAGTATCTCCTGAATTTATTTTGTCTGAAAAATTAGAGAATCTGATGACCATCATTGTCAACAAGCTCCAACAGCATCTATTCTAGTTTGCTAGCTGCTGGAATGCAATATACAAGAAATGGAATGGCTTTTAAAAAGGGGAATTCAATAAGTTGCTAGTTTATGATTCTAAGGCCAAGAAAATGTCCCAACTAAAACAAGTCTATAGAAATGTTCAATGAAAGGCATCCAGGGAAAAATACCTTCATTCAAGAAGGCCGAAAAAGTTCAGGGTTTCTCTCTTAAGTGAGAAGGCAAATGGCGAACACAGTCAGGGTTTCTCTCTTGGCTGGAAGGGCACATGGCAAACTCAGCATCAAAGTGCTGAAAGGGCACATGGCAAACATGGTGTCATTTGCTAGTTTTCTCTCCTGGCTTCCTGTTTCATGAAGCTCCCCAGGAGATGTTTTCCTACTTCATCTCCAAAGCGCTGGCTGGCAGACTCTCTGCTTCATGATGCTCCAGCATTCTCTGCTCTCTTTGAATCTCCTGCTTTCTCCAAAATGTTCCTCTTTTATAGGATTCCAGTAAACTAATCAAGACCCACCCAAATGGTTGGAGACATGCCTCCACCTTACCCAGTTTAACAAGCACTCTTGATTAAATCACATCTCTAGGGAGATGATCTAATTACAGTTTCAAGCATACTATACTGAATAGGGATTAGAAGAAATGGCTGCCTTTACAAAATGGGATTAGGATTAAAACATGGTTTTTCTAGGGTACATACATCATTTCCAACCAGCACTATCCATTTCTTAAATCATAAAAATGCATACAAACATGAGCAAGGAAAGCACAGTTCATGAAGAAGATCAGAAAATATATAAAGCTTATAAATATGAGATAAGAAACAATATATGAACAAGATGAGTGATTAGTCCAAAAAAATATATTTTAAAAAATAAGTGCTTATAAAATATATCTCTAATTGCAAATAAATAAAGTCTATTGCCATAAATATGGGTTCTAGACAACATAGGATTCATGGTAAATATGAAATATAATAAAGAAACTTATATGAATATTACATATTGTAAGTTAACATTTTCATATAAATTCAGGTTGTGGAGGAAAATAGTGCACATTTCAATTATTGAATAAATCAACTAACAGTAATGAACTAGTGAAAACTCATTAGCAGTTTACTTCTAAAAGAGGTTTCAATTTATTTTAATCTTTCAAAAATCATTTAAGAAAAATGAACAAAACTAATTGTACAAAGAAACGCTTTATAAGTTAAAAATAATAGAAATCTCTTGAAAAAATATATCTAATAACCACTGCTAAAGTTTAAATGAAAATAATCAAATATAGGATAATTAAGAAAACATATTTTCTTAAATATACATTGAATACTAGAAAAAATAAAAACTGTCATCCAAGATTATGTAGAGGATTTTTAAGGGAAATATTAGCACCTAACAACTAAAATTTATGAAATAACACAAAATTTGATTGAATAATAATTCTTGATTTTGTAATTTTCTTTATTAAAATTTTCAAACTAATGAACCAAAAATTTAACCCAAAAAAGTATTTCTTTTTAAAGAGCATAAACTTGTGAAAATCAAGAAAAAGGAAGTGATTATTTTAATCATACCAACATTAAATGAAAGAATTCCATTACTGAAGTTTATGTCCAATCACAGTATATTAGGGTTTTCGCATGGTTAGCAGGTGGACACAAAGAGAAAAACAAAGCAAGGAGATATTTAACCTCATGAATTTATAAAACTCCAGGTATTAAGGCATTGCAATATGAGATCTTAATTTCACTCACATAGCAAGAAAGCATTCATTCATCTCTCAAGTTTAAACAACAAAGGAATTACAAAGGTTATAATGAAGAGTGAAAACTGAAGGCTGAAAAATGGAAATAGAAAATGACAACTACATTGTATGTCACATAATATAGATATGCATACCTAAGATTAGTCAAGCAAACTATGAACAAAACTACCAAAAATGGTTAGGATATTTCTATTTTCTTTAATAATGCAAAATATATATTTAAATTACTGCAGTTTTACCATATAAACAAATACTTTTTCTAAAACTTAATTCTATCACAATATTTTGTTTTGTTCTAAGACCAAATATTGAAGTGTGGTTTTCATTCTTAGCTGTTTATTTTTTTATGAATAAGACTAAACAAAAGTATTTAGAAAACACCAGTGACACCACTCATTCAAAAAATAATTGTTCATTAAAAAGTTTGCAAAAATCTAAGTATTCTGATGATCTGGCAATAATCAACTAAATCACATTAAATTCCTTCCATTCATTATCTGAGTCAAACTTTAACACAAATCTAGAGATTTAGAAGTATTTTACACATAAACTTGAGGAAACAGTTTGATTTTTCAGTGATTCACTAAGTTGAGGTGCCATCCAGCTAAAAAAAAAACAGCATTATCCTGATTACCCAGACAAAGCAGCACTCTTTACTAATTGCTATATTACTTCTTTAGAGAAAATAGAGTGACTTCTGAAAATGTTCCCAGTATAAATTATCTGCAATTGAAACATATATGGGGAGTTATATGATAAAATTTTGAGGGAAAAATCGCATTTTGTTTTTATACAGAGGATGTCCTTAAAAAACAAATATATTTAAATCTTAGTAGTTTAACACATATTTCATGGATAACACTTACTATGTAGCTTTTTAAAACAATATTCTTGGAAATATTCCAGGTCATGCATGCAATAATAGAGGATGGCTCAAAAAAAATGCTAACAAATTATATTTAGAAAGAGGCCAAGTAAATACCCAAAAAAAGAAAAAGAAAGAAAAGGTGTTCTTACATTTTGAGTGTCACTGTCATTTCAATTGCCTGGAACCCTCTCTCTTCTGCCTGATTCTAAAGAGAGCATTTTTCACTTCTTTGTTCCTAAGACTATAAATGAGTGGATTCAACATGGGAATCAACATAGTATAAAACACAGAGGCCCCAATCATTCAAAAAATAATTGTTCATTAAAAAGTTTGCAAAAATCTTGATTTTTTCCCAAAGAGTAGGACTGCTTTGGCTTTAAATAAGTAAAAATCGTAGTGCTATAAAAGATGGTGACTCCCAGGAGGTGAGATGCACAAGTAGAGAAGGCTTTGTGCTTTCTTGAAGTAGAATTAATTTTCAGGATAGTAGACAGAATGGACCCATAGGACACAGAGATTGTAATCAGAGACACCATGACATTTAAACTACCAAAGATGAACATCATTATTTCAATGACACGAGTATCAGTGCAGGCCAGGGCTAAAATGGGGATCATGTCACAGAAAAAGTGATAGATTACATTGGATTTGCAGAAATTCAAATTGTTTATGTAAACAACAATGCCTAATGATTCAGTAAAGCCAATTGCATAGGACCCAGTGATGAGGGCGCTGCAGAGTCTCGTGGACATAACAACCTGATAGTATAGAGGCTTGCAGATAGCCACATAGCGGTCATAGGCCATAGAAGAGAGAAAAAAAATTCAGTGACAGCCAAGAAGATAAAAAAAGACATCTGGGTGAAGCAGCCCATGAATGAAATGTACTTGTTGGAAGTCAGTAAGTTCTCTAAGGTTTTAGGGATGATGACTGTTGAATAACTGAGGCCAAGGAAGGACAGATGACTGAGGAAATAATACATGGGGGTGTGAAGCTGGAGATCCAGATGAATTATCAGTATCATCCCTGCATTCCCCAGCAGGGTAATCGGGTATATCAAGAGAAATAGCATAAAAAGTACTTGCTGGATCACTTCAGAGTCTGTCAATCCCATAAGGATGAAGTCAGGTACATTTGTGTTATTCCTACTTCCCATAATAGAATTGAACTGTTGTAAACTGTTGAGAAATCAAAGGTGATACTTAGTTGAATGACTTAAAAACAGTTTTTGTTTATAGGAATGATATAGCCTACATTGTTTTGTGGTTCTAGAAATTCATAATAAAGAATAGTTTGTAAAATATAATAGAAAAAAAAACTTCAGAATGCCTGCCAAATTAAACTAGTATAATCATTTGGATATTATATACTAGAGATTCATATATATTGAATAATTAAAGTGAATTTGACACTAAACATTTATGCACATGAAAATGTTATACCATATTTATTACTTATTTTTAAATGAGAAAACAGCACAGAAAGTTAAGGGACTTATCTACAAATTATTTGAGTTCAGAGATCATGCTCAAAAAATATGTTGGCATTAAAATTTAATTTGAGAGAAACAGAAAAAGTACTAGATATATAGCAAACAATGATAGAGAGATTCATGCATAATTTACGTTACATTGTATCTAATTTTATACAAAAAATGACAGAACATAAATTAAACCTTAGAGTACTGCACTGGGGTGCATTAATATTATAGATCACACATTAGTGTTAATTTTCAAAAAATATATTGATGGATTATTTAAACAATTATCCTCCAAAAATTATTTTTAATACATGTACATTGATTGATAACACTGGTTCCTTCAATTCTGTTTCCATTTGTACAAATCTCGGTATTACTTATTTAGGTAAGGCTTTCGTGATATATATAAATATATGTACATGCATAATATTCTAATAATATCCCCATTTTTAAAACAAATTAAAACACTCTAACTTCTAATTAATACTTACCATGAACCAAAGTTGGTGAAAAACTTCTTACAGCTTATCTGTCTAGAAATTAGTCAGACTCATTTGCCTTACAAATGCAACATGTAAACCATTTAAGGAGTCTGAAAGTTCCATGATATAATATTTACTTCCATTGAGATAATTTTTTTTTCATGCATACAATATTTTTGTTTGTAGGTATTTTTAAATCTTTTAATGTTCAATAAATCAATCTAAAACTTTCGTTCAGGTCCTGATCAGTAGACAATTCAGCGGAAATTATATCTCAAAGTATACAAGGGAGCTACTGTGAACACAGGTAGAAATCATCCCTTGTCTTTCACCCTGACAATGCCAAGGTATCTCTTATATTGAGGACTGTTGATAATGCAACATTTGCTCACCTTTGGGGCCAATTTCCAAGGAAGATTGTTTGGCATCATTCCAAGGATAAAGTTTAAAGACTAGTGCATCTGTGTTAGGTTTGTTACAGACAGTCATGTTCCCCTTAGTTGCCACATAATGCTGAGAAGCACTTTTTTTGGCATTTCTTTGTGATGCTCTAATTCATGACTGAGTTTAAAAATCTATTTATGAAAAAACGCTTTATGGCTAAAAGGCTAAATCATTAACCACTAGGGATGAAATATCACATTTTTTATCAATGAAATATTTTATATTTATAAGTGTGACATCATCATTGGAGTAAAAATTCTTCATTACACAAAAATTAGAATACAACAAATTTCAATGAAGATGCTGAAACTCATTCATAAATATAGTTAATCTTTAGGTTATTTTCTTCCAATTACTTCCTTTGGACATATAAAGCTTACTTAGATGTATACTTACATGCATATCATTTTTTTCACACTGCATTTTCAATAATATCCTTAATTTATAATTAAATAATAATAAAATATTACTATATCAGACTTTTGTAAAACCCAAAGTTTCATGTATTTTTCAATGGCTGATGCTGCACAACCAATTTCTTTCTATGAGTGTGCCCCAGCTAATGAATGGACCTTTTTAAGGCATCACAAGGAAAACATGATGGAGTTTCTCCAGTCAGTTTTGTTAGTGTCAATTAATTTATCTACAATTGGATACATTGATGCATTCATTCATAACAATGCTTGTGCATCTTGTTCATTATTTTATTCTATTGGATTTTATTACATTAAAAAATGTGAGAAAAGGAAGTAAAAATCTGCCCAAGAGAGTAAAGATTTTAAAATTCATTTGATAGTCAAAAGTTCATTTTATCTATATATAACCAGGAGAAGTGCATTATTATGAACTGTGCATGAATGAGAATGAAACCGATTTTCATATAGATTTAGAATCAACTTGTTCAAGAAAATTTGCACTGCAGAATTTCAGGAGGTAATTTGATGGATTCATATTTATCATATATTTGATGAACATTTGGAAGTACAATTCTTCTCAGATTTTCTCAGTGATACTGAGAAATGCTTATTTAAAGGTTCAAAAGCCAGCACCAATTTATTTCACAATTTGTGACCTCGGGGTCCAAGTTGTTCTATGTTAGTGCCACCTCAACTGGTGTCTGCTGACTCCTTGCAAAAATGGCCATATAGGAATTTTTCTTTTCAGGATTGAAATTAGATTTTCATAGTCATTAATTATACTTTAAAATAATGTAAGTAAAAATTGAAGAAAGAATAATTACCAACACTAATTTTATGTTTAACTTTTTTTTACTGAATCTTTATTGTAGCATTCCAATATATCATCTATAACAGTAAAATGCTTTTGACAGTGTATCAGGAGTAGGTAAAAATGCAAAGATGACTTCTTTTTCCCACATTTCAACAAAATTGGAACTTTATCTCTGACAATTACCCAATGAAACTTAAACAAAATTCTATTCCTCTTTTTAATTCCTCTTTTTAATTGTGTCCATTAAAAAATCTGTTTTGAAGTTCTATTAAGGATCTTTATAACTGTCAGAAAATTTAGTTCTATTTTTTTTTGCATGAACAGGCACCAGAAATCGAACCTGGGTTTCCAGCATGGCAGGCGATAGCTCTATTTTTATTATACTGTCATTCTTATCTCTGGAGTACTATTAATACTATTCTCTAATAGTACTGAGGCAGGCTGTAACAGGAACCTGAGATGGGAGAGAAGATGCCATGAGGAAGCCTTTGGGCAAGGATGATTGACCAGTACCAGGAGCCTGTCTTGCATAGACATCCTGTCTGGGGTTACACACCTATATGCAAAACACCTGGGGACAGCCCAACCTGCTCAAATGCACTGACAACCACCAGGCACCACCCTGGAGAGAAGGGATGGTATGAGAAAGAGTCCTAACTTGTTAAAATATGCTTTCCAAAGGTCTGTTTTGCAAATACAAGACCTAATAGAGTGGGGGAACAGAACACTTTTATTAGGCCTTAAACCACTCTGATCTAACAAGAAGAGGGTAGGGGGAGTAATTAAAACTTAGCAATAAAAACAAATTGCTCCAGCATTGAATGCCTCTGGGCTCTCTGTAATTGACAGTGCCAGCATACCCCTCTTGCACGTATAATTAATAATCTTTGTTCAATCTGGGCCATGCCCTTGAATTCTTTCTTGTGGCATGGCAAGAACCTAGAAATTGAATCTATTAGCAGTACAACTTTGCACCACAGTATTTAAAGGCTGTATTCACAGATGTATATTTGTACCAGGTTCATCCCTGGGAGCCATATCCAGCATTGCACGGAAACTTTCACCCCTGCTGTTATGTCCCACATAGGGAGGAAGGTAATGATTTCATTTGCAAAGTTGGCCTTAGAGAGAGCAGCCACATCTGGGCAACAAAAGAGGTCCTTTGGAAGTAACTCTTAAGCATACCTATAAGTAGGCTAGGCTTCCCCACTATATAAATGAACTCACAACAGCAAGCCTCAAGATCAAAGACTTGGCCTATTGTTTTGTGTATCCCTAATGTTTGACATAGTACCAGGAGTTTCCCCAGTTATAAAGTTTAATAGTTCCATATTTTTTTTCCATCCCTCAAAGGACTTTGCCATTACTTTTTGATTATCTGCATAGTATACTCTGGGATGTATACAGTCATTATTTTAAACTAAACAAGATAAAGGCCCTCCTTCTCATTCTAGGCTCCCTGTGTTAGATTCTGGACAAAATAAAACTTTTTCCTTTGGTCTCATAGAGTAGCTGAAGTTCTAAAATACAATTTCTTCCTTACCCCTGTATTCTGAATTACCCTAATCCTGACCTGATCAGTTTCAATCTTATCACTAAATACTGGGCTATATATATATATATATAAAACACAGCATCCCAAAATCCACAAATAACAATTACCACTCTGGACTAAATGTGACAGCTATAAGAGCCTACAATCTAGACCCCAATTTTCTTATGTGTATTTTCTAAATGAAACCATACCATATTTGCTTTATTGTTTTGAGTGCATTTTGCCTCACCAAATGTTCCCCAGTTTCATTTACAATGTTGTATGCCTTACAACTTCATTGCTTCACAAAAAAATTTTCGATCATATGTTTACACCATCATTTGCCAATCTACCTCTCAGTCGGTGCATCCTTCTGCCACTTCCATACATTGGGTGTCATATATAATGTTCAAAGTCAACAGTCCATTAATGCTCTCAATTTTGGACAATTTCATTGTTTCCAAGAGAAAAATAACTGATAAACCCACCCTCACAAAATAGAAAATCCAAACTTCCCCTTAACTCTTATCCCTACTTCATTATTTACCCCTGACATTGCTGTGGTATTACTGATGTTTTCCTGTTAAACATAGCCCATACCATGCAATAGCAGTTTTCTCCCATACCCTGCAGTTATACAGTCTTCATAAAAGATTCATATCTTTGAAATAGTTCATTCAATAACTTATGTATATTTGTAATGGTAATTGGTAGAACACATGGGTCTATGCAACCCCTTTAAATCCTTTGCACCTTCAATACGGCAATATTATTTATGGACTTACTAATGGACCACCTTCACATCTATCTATTCCCTTATATTTAAGTTCAACGTCATTAGCTAACCATTCACCCATCTCTAGCTTCCATGTTTCTCTAGGTCCCCTATATTCTGTATTATAAGCCTCTGACTTTACCTTTACCATAGTCATAAAAGTGGAATCATGCAGTACCTATCCTTTTGTGTCTAGCTTATTTCACTCACCTTTATGTTCTCAAGGTTCATCCAACGTATCATGTGCTTTAGGATATCATTTTATCCTACTGCTGCATAATGTTCCATCATATGTAATACAATATTTTGTTAATCCACTCATTTGTTTATGGTACTCTGATTGTTTCCATCTTTTGCCAATTGTGAATAATGCTGTTATAAATGTCTGCTAATATCACTGCTTTCAGGTCTTCTGAGTATATGCCAAGTAGTAGAATTGCCAGGTCATAGGGCAACTCGATATCTAGTTTTATAAGGAACTGCCAGACAGATAGGCTTTGAGTCAATGTAGCCAAACAGACTTCCATGTCACCTGAAAAACACAAATTAAAATGACAATAATAAAACTCCACATAGCCTGAAGAATGTTAAATATTAATAATTTCAAAATTATGTGCTGAGGAAATGCATCATTTGGCAATGCTATTGAGAATTGCATATTAGTATAACTGTAAACTTATTTCTCCATAACTACAGATGCTTAATATCTATATACCTTGTGTCCCAACAATTTTCCTCAAAGTCATATCAAACAGTTATGTGCATATCCTGTCACCAAACAACATGTACAAGCAGCCTTATTTTTTAAACCAAATATCTAAAACAACCCAAATGTCAACCATTATAAAATGGATTTTTTTTTACATGGGCAGGCACTGGGAATCGAACCCTGGTCCTCTGGCATGGCAGGCAAGTGTTCTTGCCTGCTGAGCCACTGTGGCCCGCCCATAAAATGGAAAATTTACACAATGAAATACAATTCAACAATTAGAATGAGTGATTTACTGCTACAGACAATATGGCTGACACTAAAACAATATGATTTGCGAGATACAAAAAAACACATGAGCCATGATATACATTCCTATAAAGTACTAATAAATGATGAAGACAAACATATGATGTTATGAGTTTGATAACTATCTGGGGTGGTTAAGAAGGGAGTTTAGATATTATCAAAGCTTTATGTTGAGTTCATAGAACCTGCTTTTAAAAGTCAAAAATGTTTCTCAACTTTGATAAATCAATATATTATAAATAGTAATATTCTATAGGTAAATATTTAAATTCTTCATTGATAGATTTAAATAAAAATATTATTATATCATTAATGTGAATATTATCTACTCTCCTTTGCACACCTTCTCTGTGCCAGGGATTATTTTGGTGTTCTCAGTATATGCATTCTTATTTTTACAACCATACTAGATAAACATTACAACCTCAATGTCAGAGATAAGATATCTGAAGATTGAAATAGTTTAATAGTCTTAAAGTGTTCAAATTTAGAATTGAATATAGACAGATCATTCACCCAGTGCTCTTTCAACATCACAAACTGATTCAAATAAAAAATGTAATTGAACCAATTAGAGTACCTTAAAAAATGCCTCATAATATGTGGTTGATTATGGAATTTTTTGTTTTCTTTTCATTTATTCTCAAGTTGATTTTTTCACTTGTGAAATTTTGTTAATAACCACTCATCAAAAATACAATTGTAATGAAAATGTACTGTTTCCTATTGCATATATCTGAATGTGTATTTTTTTATTTGGGTAAAAATATCATTTATATGATAAATCTAAGAATCTAAGGAGTGAAATGTAACACACTGAGTTTTTTTCCTGAAATTAGAACAATCTAGCTTTTTAAACATTAACATTTTATTGAGAATGCACTTTCTTAATTGTAGTGTGAAAATTTCTCTTTTCTCTTGACACAAAATTTCACTACACACAAATGACAGAACTGCAGAAATAGATAAATCAATATTATTGGAGATTTTAATACATAGCTGTAAAACTGTTAGAGTAAATAGATTAAGCCAACACAATTATGCAAGGGCATTGAAAACACCAAACAAAATAACAGTTACTAATCTTGAAGGTAGGTCAAAGTGGAGAAATGATTGACAGATAAATATTTGATAGATGATGGAAAACAGGCAGATAAATACTTACACAGAAATTATGAAAGATCATTTGATATAAAGCAGTAAATAAAATTTTTCAGGGACAATGAGAACCTACAGAGACTATATATTTTCTGTTTGTCTCCTCAATATTTTTCTGTCTCCCTCTCTCTTTTTTCTCCCTCTTTATCTCTCTCTCTCTATTTAAACATGAAAAATACAGCAAAGTCAGTTTCTCTATTATTACAGGTTTTAGACATCTTGTTAATATTTGTTAATTTTATTTACTGGGTGCTTGAAACAATATATTAAAATCTCAAACTAATGCCCATAGATGATCTAATTCTTTCACCAATTCCCACAGATATACTTTGGTTAATATTACGTTACCATTAAGTAAAATGGAGGAAGTGTATCTGGCAGAGCTTTAAATAAATGAACCTCAGACTCAGAAGGTATGAATTCAAAGCCCATCTAGTTCCTGTATTCCTCTCTCTGTACATTGGCTAAAATAATTGACTTAACTAAACCTCAGGTCCCAAGTCTTGTAAAAAGTAATAAGAATGATACCTAACATTTAAGTTTAATGATTAGTAAATAACAGACATTATTAAAATGTTTTACACATTATATATCAAATATGGAATTCATAAATTATATATTTCATCCATTTAATTCTCAGAGTAATTCAAGTTAAAATCTAAGGAGAGATTTAGAGAGATTTTTAAAATTATTGAAATTCACTCAGGTGGGAAGGTCAAATCTGTCATGTGAACTCAGGCAAAATGGCCCCAGGAAATCACCCCATTTATCTCTGCATTATAATGGCCTATTGTAAATTTTGATTGCTCCCAAACTGCCTTGTTCATGCAGATGTTTTACACATTTTTTAAAGCTTTCAAAGAGTTGATTGATTGACAACTGCTCCTCCCAATTTCTCTGGGTGATGAACATGACAAGTATAAATAATTGTATTCTAGAGAAGGAATTTCTGAGACTCAGAGGGTCATATGATTGGTCATGCCAGTGCAGAGACAAGTCATCTAGTTTAAATAGAATTTATAATATTGTCTCAGAAATCTACACAAATGTCCCCTATATATCCTCTGAAGGATGATCACTTCATGTTCCCTAATTTTATTAGTTCATTATCCAAATAAATATTTACACATATTCATTGGTAATACTATTTCTAGTTGTTGGGTTCTTGTGTCTGCTTTTTAATGTCCATTGGGTCCAAATCTCCTGTGCTTTGCAGATCATTATCTCCATGAAATTACCCTTGGGCAACCAGCTGTCACTGATTGGTAAGGACTTTTGCCCCAGAGGTTTTGCTCTTGAGACCAAGGGCATATCCACATTTTGGGGTTAA
Source organism: Myrmecophaga tridactyla (assembly GCA_004026745.1). NCBI lineage: Eukaryota > Metazoa > Chordata > Mammalia > Pilosa > Myrmecophagidae > Myrmecophaga > Myrmecophaga tridactyla. Next base: position 21,287 of record PVIY010016611.1, read on the forward strand.
GCAAAACTTAACTGACCTGTTTACAGAACATAAAAATGGACTTTTTTCTTCTGAAGTCATTCACAAATAATTTCTGGATAGAGAAATTTGATTAAACATTCTTTCAGTCATGGATTTGCAAAAATACTAGCAAGAGAAGCGTTCATTGTCTTTTCCAGGCTAAGAACAGATATTACACTTGAGTGAGCCCTTGTGGTTTCTGTCCTTGGTAATGCTTTTCTCAGCTCTTCTTTCTCATTCACACTGTTATTTCACCACAATCTTTTACTTCACTGAAGGATTTTGTTTTGAATATGGAAATGGGATTCACAATGAATCCATGGTTAGAGTTGCAATGCAACAAGCCAAATTACAATTTAATATGACAACTATAATTACATTAAAAAGATAAGTAAATTGGGCAGCTGCCGTGGCTCAGCAGGCAGAGCTCCGACCTGCCGTGCTGGAGGTCTGGAGTTCGATCCCTGGTGCCTCCTGCCCATATGCAAATTAAAAAAAAAAAAAAAGATAAGTAAATTAATTGACATTGATTAGAAAAATAGCAAGCACAGAGAATTCTGACAGATATTTTTTAGGCATTGCTATATTTTTCAATTGCCATAAGGGTAATATCAGACAGTCTGGTGTACTCATCTACAATGATAAAAACTAAAGCCTATTGGATGGTTATTTCTTTATCCTATGTCTGTTGAATCAAAATCCATATTTTCAGAATTCACAATCTATGTGTGCAGAATTTACAGAGGAAAATATAAAAGAAATTAATATTGTAGCAAGAAAATAACATTCAAAATGAATTGTAAACGTGTTTATAGAAACAATAAATAATAGCAATACAATTATTATTACATATTTTATAAAAGTACTACTTCAGAATTAGTTTGGTTTCCCTTTTTTATGATCACAGTGTAAGGAATTTTTAATAGCTGAAATTACAGGACTTTGCTCACTGTTTGTCCTTTTATTTTTTGTAAAACTGTACATTAACATAGTATTTATTTCAACTAAGAGATTCTTTGTTTTCATATATATCGTCTAGATTGAGCAAGGCTAAAAATCAGTTAGCTGAAGAAAAGAACAGCAATTTTTTATTTTATTTTAATTTGGATTTGTTGAATTCTGTTTCAAGCATATTTACCAAATAAAACTAAAAAAAATTAAAATATTTAATTTTAATTAAATATTAAAGGGGTTCATAGTACCTGTACATACAAACTTCAGCATAAGTTTGATTTAGTCACCACTTTTTGGCAAGTTACCAATTTTAGTTTATAAAAGTCAAGTCTCTAAGCAGCCTAATTCATAACAAAATATTGCATTATGCATATTCTTTTAAATAATGTCTTAGCTTTTTTGTTTAAATTAAAATAAAATACTATCAATATTTCATAAGTAAATGGATTAATATTTAGAGGATACAGTTTTATTGAATGATTACCAACTTAAGGCAAATTCATTGAGTAATCTAGTAATATTAAATATTACTACTTACAATTATTAGATTTTACCTATAATAAATAATTGACCTTTATCCTTAAATAAGATTTATCCATAGTGTAGAAAATAGTCTTTAACTCAGTGTTTTATATTCTTGAGTTTATTCATGATGTATAGGAAATAGGCATATAATTTATGAACAATAGAAGACTCAATCTGTACACCTAATTTAGGAGTAATTTAGAAAATGATATGACATACTTTGAACACATACATTTTCATTGAAAGCTGTCTACTTTATCACTGTTTTTGAAAGTATTTCTCATAGTTTCTAAAATTACAATTATCAGTTAATATTTTTAACATGGAGAAGAATAATTTAGAAAATAATTATGACATGTATTCTCAAAGCAATTAATCCTTGTTATTTTTAAATATGAGCATTGTACATTTCCATATTTTAAAAAAGTCAGTATCACAATATGAAAAGTATAAGCATCTTCTCCTTTCAAATTACTCACTCAGAGAGAAACATTTTGAAGTACCCAATTTAGTATTTCTGGCTTGAGGAAATGTTCTAAATTTTCTTTATATTATACCATATTTTATCAATTCTCATTCATTTTTTAATTTATTACTTCACCAATTTCTTCTTACTAAGGAAAATTACCACTAATATCTGGCCATACCTTTTATTGAAAGTCATCCATTTACATAAAGTTTAAAATTTTCAAAAATAATCAATGTTTTTATTTAAAAGTTCTCATTTTATAAAAGCATACCATTTTTTCCTTCATTGAAATGGTCTTAGTTCCTAAGAATTAGATGGCTGTTGGTTTATTTCTTTTGTCCCTGTATGACTGTGGTTTGAGACCATATAATTTAAAATTTCCCTATAAAACTGTTAAATGAAAGAAAAAGTCAAATGAGAAAAGGAATTTTCAAAATTATGTTATCTGTTACATAAACAAAACAGTAAATGAATTTCAGTCAATTCAAACAAGCCAAAACTCATGCTGTTCAGTTGGAAAGCTAAACAATTAGCAGCTATTTTAGTGCATAAATGAAAATATCTGAGTAATACCTATATGGTACCTTGCAGGCTTTAGACATATATCTTACCTTTCCATATAAAATTTTTGCAAAGTGAGAAGTCTTGCAGAATTTCATAAATTTTTCTATACTAACCTCTCTTAGCACCAACTATTTTCTGAAATTTTCACATTTGTATTTTTGTGTGTTATTTTTTCCTTACTGGATTTGAGTATACAAAAATATCAATTTTTCCTTCTATCCTTAAGGTAGCAGTCTGTGTGTGAAATAGTTTTGACCAGTTTATTTTGATAACAGATGTACCAAAAAATTGTTTGGATTACTACTAATGTATCAGAAGATATGAAAATGTTGGCAACAATAATGTCTAGTTAATTTAAAGGAAGAAAGTCAGACAGAGGGGATAGAAAGAATGATAGTAAGCTTGTTTTGTTTGGGAAATGAGAGGTGAATTATAAAATGATTATAGCATGTGAGCTTTCAGTGTAATGTCTTCTGGGAGGCAATTCTTTTGTTGTCATTGTTGTTGTTGTTGCATGGGTAGGCACCAGGAATCAAACCCAGGTCTCTGGCATGACAGGTGAGAACTCTGCCTGATGAGACATGTGGTGCCCCCTGGGAAGCAAATTCTTAAGTGCAAATTTAGTTGAAAGATTTCATAAGACCTTAGCATCTATCTATCAAATGTGTAAGAGTTTTATATTTTTAGACATAAACAAAATCATTGATACATTTTGGTTAGAAACTGTGTGTTTCTGAAGCTTGTAATGTGTAAATAATTATCATAGAGAGTAAAGTTATTGACAATAAATTATGTCAAAAATAAATGTATTTATTGTCTGTTATGAACATGAAAGATTACCTAGTACTGAAATTACAAATTGATAAATAATGCATGATGTAATTTTCAAGAGGTTTACACAAATATGTGGGGGTAATAAATGCATAGTGGAAGTCTTCTAATTCAATACAGTATGTTGACATTTAAACAAAATTTAAAAGTAGCAAAATAAATTTTATATTATCAAGCAAGATAGCAGAAGAAAGGTTATATCTGATCTAGATTTAAAGATCTCATAGAACATAATGGAAGAAGATGACATTAAATGTGAAGGAGGAAAAAGGTATCAAGTGTGAAATGAGAAATTGGCAAAACAATCCTAGATATTTTTAAATAGTTAGAACTCAAAATTTGGGACATCTCTGCATCAGATAGTGAGGTACTGCCATTTTCTGTGCAGGTGTCATATATTTATGTTGTCTTCCCATCTGCCATATTAGCTTGTCCTAGCAGTAGTTCCAATACATGGAGTGAACTCACCCAAGTGGAAATTATTTTTAGGGTCAGAGGCATCAAGATGCCTGGGCACCCCACTAGAAAGGCACCAGTGGGTTATTGTAAGACCTATGATCCTGAATCAAAAGATGAGAGGAATGCATGCCTCTGAACTGAGGTTGTGCTGCCATTGATGCCACAGTTGTCTATAATGCGAGTTGCTTCTCAGGGTCAAGCCAATGACTTGTGGTATTCCTCAATGAGGGTACTTCATCATTCCTGGGGTATGGTTTGGCGTATAAAAGAGTGAAATAGGCAGAAATTCCAGATGCACATCTCTAAAATGGAGCTGGAAGTGATGTCTTTCTATCCAGTTGGCTTTCTTTTACTGCTGGTACATCCATAGGTGCTGTCATCTTGTTCCTAAACTTTATCAAGAACCTAACTCTGCACTGACCAAGTCAGAATAACTTAAAGTGATTTAAAGGAAGGGATTTTATGTTCTTGTCCCTTCCAGGACTTAAAGGAGGTTGCTAATCTACTGAAAGGATGACTCAGATCTTTAGTCGCTTGCTGGTCACAACTGCTTCTAATAAGGATGCACCTAGAGGTGCCAACTTGAGAGGAGTTAAGAGCCAAAATTCCTGGGGGAGATGATACCTGGGTGTAGGTTGTGAACGGATATATGGGGTGACCCATATGGAGAAGTCTGCCTGCTGTCTCCACCACCACAATAGTGATTGGAACATTTTTACCCACTGCTTTGCTGCTAACCACCTATAAAATGATAAAGTAAAAAAAAATGTAAAGTACCAAAGAGGAGGTGCCAGTTCTTGCTTGGAGAAGAATACCTGTCTTCACTCTTGCTCTAAGATGTAGCCTCTCCTTAAGGACCTCTTCCAGGAACCAAATCAAAAGGCTACCTGGCTGTATAGAAAATATTTGGCTCAGAATGAGCTCCATCCTTTGGTCTGAAATTGATTATATGGCTGCCATAGCACAGGGTGTCAAAATATTGTCCTTATATTTTGTGTAGATTTTTAGGACTTGAAGGACTGCCACACTGCTTAGGGTTTCATAATAGTGCTGAGAAGACAGTTGGTGAAAAATTAGCAGAGGTCAAAAAGAAAAAAAAATCAAGAGGGATATACCAAAAAAAGGGAGACAAGTCTTGCTTAGAGGAGAATATTCTTTTCTTTCCTACACAGAACCCAGGCATCAAATCTGTAATTCCAGGGACACTCATTCCTTAAATTGGCTTTACTAACATGGTGACTGGCTTGGGAAGAAGATTAATCAAAGGAGTATATAGATTCTTAACTATTAAATTTGGCACAGCTTTGCTAAATGATGTTTCTGTTATAGTTATCCCTACCCAAGAATATTCCTTTTTTCCATTATTGGAAAAAAACCTCCTCTGTCAGCAGATAATCACAGGCAAAAAAAATTCTGAGTCTTTCATGCTGTTTTTGGGTTCTGCCTAATGAGAACCAGTTTATCTTCCCCTCCCCATGTGGTTGTTAAATATGCTACTGTATCAACTGACACAAGCAACAGCTGATTTCCTTTAATTCATTTTATGAAAATAGTATTAATCTAGTAACAAAAACAGAAAAATGCAACATAAAAAACACTAGAAAAGGGCAGATGAGAACCTTTCACAAATTAAATTTTAAAGTACTGAAAATTTTTATGAAATAGAATTCATTAATAAAGAATGGGTGAATTTGGCTTCAGGCACACAGAACTAGCATGGTAATTGAAAATCAATCAATATAATCCACTATATGGACATTTTAAAGAAAAAAATACATGATCATGTCAATTAATCAACAAAAGTATTTTATCAAATTCAACAACCTTTCATGATTAACAAAAAAAAATCTCAGGTAGGATTAGAAAGGAAACTTACAACTAACATTTTACTTGAAAGAATGAATTATTTTCCTTTGAGATTTACAAGACAAGGACATTTGCTTTTTGCATTCATATTCATCCTGAAGCTCTAATAAATGAAATGAATTACCAGGAACCATCGATTGTATACTTAGAATGGATTGAATGGTGTGGAACAAAACTGTTAAAAAATAGAAAGCTACAAGTGCTAGAGAAGATGTTGAGAGGGTGATATGCCTATTCCCTGTTGCTAGGGAAGTAGAATGGTGCAGTCACTCTGTAGGTCAGTGTGGTTGTGCAACAGAAGACTAAGTATGGGGTTGCCATATGACTTGCACCACATTATTAGGTATATACATGGAAGAACTGAAAGCAGAGACACACAAATCAACTGATCAGTGCAAAGGAAAATTGTGGTGTACACATACCACAGAATATTGAGTGACTGCTAGAAGTAAGGAAGTTGTGAGGCATGTAATTAGTCAGAGGATAAATATTGTACAGCCTCATTAACATAAACTAATTATAATGCACAAACTCTGAGAATTGAATTTGAGAGCATATATGGTCAGGGGATAGAAAGTGGGCAAAGATTTTATAATTGACTATTAAGGAGTACAGAATGTTCAATATGGCATATTGTAAAGATTCCTAGATTGTAGCTCTTAGAGCAGTCACATCTATTACTGAGTTTTAACTTTCATTTCGAGTTTATGAGATACTGAGCTCTTTGTGTATAACCTGGTTTTTCCTTGAAACTTTGGGTATCTGTGTGATAACTGAGACTCAGAGTTAGAGTTCTGCAGCTCTGAAAATCAGCATTACTCCATAAAACAACATGTCAAAGAAACTGAAAAAGAGTTCAGAACTCAATCAGAAATATGAATGAAGCAAATTGGGTTAAGATTAAGGTAAATCAGAATATATGGCAAGGGATGATACTGTCTGTATTCTAAAACCTCAACTCTGTGTAAGAATAAAGGAAGAGATGTTTAATTGGTTCAAAATTTAAAATTTCTGTAGAACATAATCTAACTTGCATGGTCAGTTAAATAAACAACATAATTACAAGGAACCTAGAATAGGAAATGAGATCTTGTATCCTGCACATGTTAATGTAATACCCCCAATACACTACAGAGAATTTGGAGCATAAAATAAATAAATATATATATATATATTTGCCAAGTCCCTTGAGGGACTGGGGAAAATGTGAAATAATTAAACTTCCCCATCTTGGAAATTTCTGACACTCTTTAAAGCAATAAGTACTCCAAATTTATGAAGCCAAGCCCCCAATTTTGAGGCTTCCCCATATGAAGCTTTTTTCTTGAATGGAAATGTTAAGCCTCTTTATAATTATGCTTCAGGCATTTTCAGAAAAACTCTTTTTTGCTCAGATTTGACCTCTTTCTCTAAGCCAACTCTGCAAATAAATTCCCTACTGTCCCCCCTACGTGGGACTTGACCCCCTAGGTGTATGTCTCCCTAGCAACATGGGACCTAACTCCCATGGATGAGTCTGGTTTTGGTATCACTGAATGGAGAATGCCTTCTTGACCAAAAGAACTAACAATAGGAACTAAGTAATAAAGGGAAACATCACATCAATTTTCCCACTAGTATCCCAGAATTAGTTTGGCCATGGCAAAATTTGTTCCTTATAGTCTCTGGACCAAATGGACAAGTAAGTTCCAACACATGGGCTTTAGGTGCATGTGGCTTCCAGACTCAGATCAAAGATATTCAGTGCTAAAGAACCAATTCCTAGGAGCCTCTTGAGAATTCATTGAGACCAAAGTCCAGGTGAGGCATAGCCAATTTAGCTTACAAACTGAAATTCTTGTTATGTCTTTGAAAATGAAAAGTTCCCTACAAAATTATACTGGCAACTGTGGCCTATTTATTAAAGTGAAAATGTATCCACAAGACTGAGCAAATTTCAGACCCATTGGAGTGCCACAACCCTATGAGCAAATGGATACATACCCTACCACTGAGGTTAAACTGCCAAACCTCCCAGAAATAGCTATTCTTCTTGCTCAGTAGTGACTGGAGGGAGGATGGTCAGCATTCTCTAAATAATATAACCATGGCCTTTTTACCTGATACAGTAAATGTGGGGTATAAAGGAGTTATGCTATGGACAATAATGGTTTATTATATCTATTCAAATACTCCAATTTTCCCATGAGTAATAGAACAAAGTGCCCAATGGCTTAACTGCATGGTATAATTCTATTGCTAGAAAGACCTTAAACAAAACTTTTCTAAGTTTTATATTTTCATTGAGTCCTAGTCTGTGATAAATGTGCTAACCATATAACAGGTCCTTTGGTAAAATCAGGACTGGAGAATTCACAGCTGAGACATTAGGAATAAAGAGATTTTGGGAAAAGTCTTCACATTGGCTCCCACTCTGCCCATCTTGGTGCACTCTACTTCAGCTCATAACAAACGTGGTACAGAGGAGCCAATGTTAAACAGCAGAGCCAATGAGCTAACCATAACACCAAAGCAGGCAGGCCTCTCAAAGGAGAGAAAGTTTCCAGAAATTTCAGATGCTCCACCCTGTGGCTTCTATTAGAGACCATTTGAAAGCTTAGGATATTTGACAATCATAAGGTTACAAAAATGGATTGTTAATTGAGGATTTGTCTCAGCAGAAAGAAATTTACACAAAGCTTAAGGACTAGGACTACCACATGCCAGAAATCTAGACACTATGCCTATTGCATAAGAGGATAAATTTACAGAGGAGAAAGGCCACATCAAAATTGACAAGTGAATCAATTAGGCTTCCCCTGGCAGTGGTAGGAAGATAGAGCCATTAAATTTTACTTAACAATGGTGAATACCTATGTGGGCCTACTTTTGGCTTGTCAATGTGTATTACTAAGGATTCACCAAGGAAACAGAATCAACATGATATATATGTAAATATTATGAGATTTATTACAGCAATTGGCCCATGTAACTATGAGGATGGGCAAGTTCAAATTCAGTAGGGCACACTTAAAGCTGGAAACTCCAATGAAAGTTTTTTATGAATTCTCCAAGAGAAACATGTTGACTGAATTTGAAATGGAAATTCTTCCTTCTTATTGCTGAAATCATCACTTCTTCTTCTAAAGCTTTCAACTGCTTGGGTGGGAGTACTCTCTTTGTTGAAAGCAACCCCTCAGTTGATTTTAGATGGAGTCAGCCATAGATTCAGTCAACTTGTTGATAATTTAAGTCCATGAAATTCATCACAGTTACAATCATGCCAGTGTTTGCATTACCAAACATATAGACACCATAGTATAGCCTAGTTGATGTGGAAACTTAACCATCTCGCTATATAAAATGCCAACCTCTGTTAATGTCATTGCAGTTTTAACAAAAGCACTTTTGCACTCTTTACAAGTGCCACAAGTTGAACAATCAGACCAAGGCTTTAAATCATTGCAACAATGGGCTTTACAAAATAATACAATACAACAATGGGCTTTACAAAATAATATTGCTTACAATTTTCTCATGTCTTTTTGTCCCACAGCTATCAAGATATTTATTAAAAGACATAATGAACTTTAAAACAGGGACTATCATGAAAACATGGGGATACTGGAAGACTAAATAGGCAAAAATATTTCCACTAGTCTTTTCACATTCAGTTCCCATTCTTATTACATCACTGCAGCATAATTAAATGAGACACCCATTCTCTACTGCTGTTCTCATCCACACCTGACACAATACAATTAACAGTTTTCACATAATGGGAGGCATGACATCATCACCCAGAGCAAAAGAATATCATAACTGAAGCTTTCACCTTCCCCTTCTGTCATAGAAAATTCAGAGCTTAGCTATATCTCTCTCAATCCTGACAAGGACCTAACTTGGATCACTGATCCTGGGACCATCTTCACCCTGAAAATGTCATCATCCAGTGAATCTATAATCCAGAGAGACCACCACCAGTATTAACAGAAAGACACATCCTCAGCTGTTTTCCACCTTCTTTACTCCACTAAAGTCATTGTAGAATAAAACTAAATCTTCTCCTGATGTCCAAGAGGTGGAAGTAATCATTCCAGGACTGGTCAACAACATTAGGTTGATAACCAGAAGAAAATTAGATCTCCCACTTCTGGTAACACATGACCTCTGACTTTAACTTCTACATTATTGCTGTGCCCCTTCATTACCTGAGAAATTCCTACATGTGCCATGAAATTAACAGTTATTAATATAATAGATTTCCAATTGGTCTGCATTTTCCATTCCTTGTTCTGCCTCTCTTTTGCCCAATGTCTATATGTTTACTTACCAACACATAGTTGATATCATGCCTGTACCAATTGTCCTTAAAATTCCTTGTATAATGTCTCCTTGATGAAAGCCAAAGATTATTTTCCCAGGAAAATGCGCATGTACACAAAGATATAATTTTTTTCTTATGATTTCAGAACTGTGGAGCACCTGCCCCACATAAAGGCAATAGCTGTTACTTGACTCTAGTGAACACATTACAGGCAGAAATGGGGCACAGTTTTGCTCATTTTTTTCAAAGAATGCAGAAATCTGTTTTTTAATGTGAAATATCCTGATTTTAAAAACTTTTCAAATAATTTTAAAAGGTAATCATTTTATGTGGATCAAGTAAAACACATCTTTGAGAAAACATGGCTAAAGAGGTGGATAAAGAGCTTGAATTCTCAGCTTTCAGTCTTCTAATGCATTTCAATTACTGGCTATTTTCCCTCTGCATTCTCAGGAGCATCAGCATAGACACAAAAGAATGTTACAATTATCCAGCAATCAAGCATATGGGCAGTTCTTTCAACCCATTCATTTTGATGTGGAGAAACTGAAATCTAAAGAACTGAGGTAGCTTTCCCAATGTCAGATGGAAAATTGGTGGAAAAGATGAAACAAAAATCCAAGTCCCCTAATTTTCAGTGACATTTCTCCTTTCTCTCCCTGTATCTTGTGATTTTCTTCACTCTTTCTCTGATAAGTCCCTGATCAAAAATTCCAAACATTCAAATTCAAAGCAAAATTTTCTCATTTCTGGGTCTGCCTTTCCTATGAGCACACTCTACATTGTTCTTCTTCTTATTTATAAAACATTGTATGTAATATTAAATTATATATTTTATAACATATTATATTAAATTTATTATATATGGACAATGTTAGTCTTTTAACAATATGAAGAGAAAGCATGAAATGAAGGATTCTGCATACATATAGGACAATACCTCTGTAGGAGCCAAGGGTTAAAACAAGACCTGCAGAATTTGTTGGGAACAGCTGGCCTCAGGATGGTGGCAGTAAACTGTGAAGATTGTTATGTAGAGCAGTCTGGGAGGAAGAGAATATTTATCCCAAATGGTTATGTTAAGTATGAAGGAAGAGAGCACTGAAAAATAAGCTCTCTGTTCTTTCAAGAAATGCATGCATGCCTTTTGTCACCCTGCAGTATTTAAGCATGATCTGGATAAGAATAAAGTTGTCTGATGCCTGTTGTTTATTAAAGTTAAACTTCAAACCCCCTGAACCCATCTGTCTCTTTATTTCTCACCATTCCTTAATATCCCTTGAGCTCTGTTTCATAGGAAACAACATACCTCCATCATGTCCCCATTGTTATGAATGACATACTTCCTCTTCCAAAATTCTTGGCCTGAAACACGTGGTTACTCCCTCCTGGGCACTGTTTAGATTAAAAAGGAAGACTGCTATTCCTGACAGCTATGTAAAACAACACCCAACATGTCAAAATTGATCCATTCTCTTACATACTCTGTCATTTTCATCTGGAAGTTTGAATTTGGCTTCTCAAATGTGAACCAGTTTGTAAAATATAAGTAGCTGATAGTTGTCCAAAATAGGGGAGAGAAAAATAGCATCCTTACTCCAATTATAAATGATTCTGTTTCCCTAAATTCAAGATTTCCCCCTTATAATGCAAATCACTCTATGCACAACCATCTATCTGAGCCAATCTAGCTTACTCCCTTTTGTCTTTTACAATATCTATGAAAGTCCCATAGGCTAACTTGTTAGCTTAAAAATAAGGTAAAATCTCAGATCCTTCACAGATAGGGTCTTAATAATTAGCCCTGGTCACTATCCTTTTGAACTCATAAAACCCTTGGCACAAACTTTAATCTAACACATGTCATATGATTTCAAAAGGACTCAGCACCTCATTCTTATAAGGAAAACTATTTAGGTTCATACATAACCTTCTACAAAGGTGTTCAGAACATTTTAGTTGAATTATCTATGATAAACATAGAAGTGATACGCTCTATGACCATGAACATATGAACATTTTCTTTTCTTTTTGTTTTTGCATAGGCAAGCACCAGGAATCAAACCTGGGTCTCCAGCACACAGCAGGCAAGAATTCTGCCTGCTGAGCTACCATGGCCTGCCCTGAACATAAATTTTTAATCAGACAAACTAGATTTTAATTCCTTATTCTTCCAATATTGGCTGTGTGAATTTTGGAATGTTGCTTCAGTTTCTTATCTATGAAATGCAGTAATACTTCTTATATTATAATGCTGTTGTAAAAATTAAATCCAACATTTCTAGGATTTCTACTAGAAATCTGAAGTAGATTAGTAGGAGATTTTGTTGTGAAATTCATGTATCAGGATGTTATTTACAAAATGTTTCTTGTTACTATAGACCTACCTGAGATAGCGAAATAGAGCGCCAAACTTTCTTTATTTTTCTTCTTCATCCCAAGTTTCAGGAAGATGTTTAGGCCTTTATTCTGAGGTCTAGGTTATCCTTATCCTAAGAGGGCATTTTTAAAATTTATTTTAGAAGGCACAGAGTAAAGACCCTAATAGACAAATAAGTCTATGGTGAGGGAATATAGAGTTGAGAATAAAAGATGAAAGTATTGAGGGATTCTGGATTTTCTGGAACTTGGTAATGTGAATGGAGGAGACTTGAACTATATCAAGGCCATGACCTGAAGGCAGCAGAATGTTGGAAAGGTACAAATGCAACAGTGACAATGAAGAAGAGACTGTGTTGCCTTGGTCTCTTAGTGGTGGCCCCTCTGTCAGATTTGTACTTTAGGAGTGCAGCATCAAAGAAATAGCCTGGCCTCAAATGACCAGTTGGGCCTAGACAAAGAGCAATTTGCAAAGTTGGAAAGCAAATATCCTTCAAATTTCCATGCTTGGTACAAGGGAGAAGGATTTTCCATAGAAAGTACCTGGTATAACCAACTTTGGAAGTGAAGCTATTGAACTTGATCTATTGTGATTTGGGGGCATTTTTAAACATGGTGCTTTCTTTATGAAGGTCATCATAGAACAATCTAAACCTGCTTAGCAAGGTGCCTGGCAAATAGCATGAGATCAATAAGTTGGAGTCTTTATACAAGTTATTTTTATCATTATTATGCTAGTCAGCATAGGCCATTCTTTTTTAAATCTCCCAATTCTATGATGCATATATACTTTGTTTCCAGAATTCTGAAATTATAAATGTTCTAAATGGTCACCAAGAACAGCTTCTTATTCAAGGCAGCAACTACTTTTATAGCTTCTCTGACAGATAGTTTTGTACTGTTAGTGTTCAGTAACAGGGACTTCACACTTTTTAATAAATATTCTTTGTGATATTCCCAACCAATTGCTTTGCCTTTAAATTTAGTATATTTTTCATATTGGAAGAACATCAAATTCCCAGATAAAGATAATGTTCATGACTACATCTTATCCAGAAAGGATTATGCATCTAGAAAACAAATAAAATATATAGTAATGATGCATATTTGCACACATATTAAATGATTTGTAAACTGAATCCAATATGTAAGATTATCTGTTCTTAATGTTAATATTCATATCTACATGTGAATTTTTACTCATAAATAATTTGGGATTCTCTCTAAATGTAAGTTTTACTGAAGGCATTAAGAAAGTCTAAAGAATTGTGCAATAAAACAGTATAGAATATCATTTTTTTTTGACATACAATTAGTTTTTATTGCATGAGCATGGTATTTGCAATAGTGCTTTTACAGCCATATACACTTCAATTGTATTAACTATTTGCTTTAAAAATTTATTAATTCATGCAGAATATTTATTCATGCAAGTTGTGGGAGTTGCATAATCATTGCATAACCATTCTAGAAATCAAGATATGTACATTATGTACATAATAACTACATTTCTATAAATAGAAATGTTTTTAAGAAAAAAATATCAAAATGTTTTTTAAGAGAAATCACAAGTTGTGGTTTCTTGTCTACCATAGACCTAACTTCTCAGCAAGCATGTCTATGTTTGTACCTTGAAAAATAGGCATTGCTTTATATGGGGCATTAAATCCTACTGTGTCTAATAATAGCTTCTACTTTGGTTGAGTTTGAAACCACATTAAACTGGCAATAAACATCGGTGACACTAAAGACATCATTGCTCACCTGTGATCTAGAGTCAGTCCATTTGGACCTCAGGAATCCTATCAGGGCCCAACAAGAGAGGCTGGTAAGGCAGGGGTTACAGCACTCTGACTCTGAGCTCCTCTTTGTTCAGAGGATGAAGCTATTTCATACTCTTTGCTGCTTGCTCTCTCCTGTTTCTGGAGGAAACTTTGTCTTTTGCCACAGCTGAACCAATAGTTCAAGCATAGATATGTGATGAACGTGACCTGTCATGCTCAGGACAGGAACCAGTCTCCCTGAAGTGATGAGGGGACAATGCACTGCATCCAGCATTCTGGAGTAGATTTGGCCCAACCCAGAGGGAGGTTTTCCAGACCAGTCTACCTGAGATCTGAGAGGGTATGAGGCTGCATACCCAGCATGTTGAAACTGACACATCAAAACCTAGAATAAGATGATGACAGGTTACATGGATCCTAAGCACCAGGTCTGCAGTGGTCCTAGAGAAACAGCCCTCATGTGAAGCTTTTTCACAGGTAGCCAGAGCTGAGAAACATTTTAATAGGTATTTCCTTCATGCTCACTTCTCTGAACACAACTTTGAGGCAAACCCAAAAGATTGGAGCCCTATATCTCCATGGTCATTCCTGGGGTCAAAGTCAAGAGAAAGAGAGAAAACTATTTTTCTGAATGTGAAATACTGATGGAACAGGCAGTGCAGCTTCCTGCTGGTGGCTTTTATGAGGTTGGCACAGGGGAGTGAGGGTGAGGGTGAAGCTATTTCCATGCTTATGAAAGACCTGAGGTTAGAGCTTCATGTATAGCAGTTAGGTGGTTTAAAAGTGCTGACTAGTGCCTTCCTCAAAAACTAAGGTTTGGAATATGAGGTGTTATTACAGTGACAAAAAGCTAAAAAGCTTAAGAATGAACAAAAAAAATCAGTTTGATGAAAAAATACCACTGTATCTTACAGTTCATATTTGATGTAAGTTTATACAAATTTGGTAGTAATGAAGGATAAAGAGTAATAAAAGAGAGGGAAATCAAAAGAGTAAGAAAAGCATTTAATTAAAAACTTCTAAATCAGCTCCTGAAAATTTCCTGTAACTTAAATGAAATTCAATCTGAATTCAGCTCAGGAATTCATGGTAACATATTGGCATGTTGGAGACAAAGTAATATGGAGTAAAAAGGCTAACCTCCTAGAGATATCAGAGACAAAGCCTATCTACCACATGGTCAAATGTTGAAATAACATTAGAAGAAGTATGTGTTAAGGACCATTAGTTAGGAACATTTGGAGTCCTCCAGATCAAAACCTTGGTCTCATCCACCACTGTATTCCCTG
The DNA here is from genome assembly GCA_004026745.1 of Myrmecophaga tridactyla. Classification (NCBI taxonomy): domain Eukaryota; kingdom Metazoa; phylum Chordata; class Mammalia; order Pilosa; family Myrmecophagidae; genus Myrmecophaga; species Myrmecophaga tridactyla. The sequence continues at coordinate 36,713 of PVIY010016611.1, forward strand.
TTGCAAGAATAAGTTCCAATATATCTATTGAATGAATAATGAAAAGGATAGAGGAGAGAAAGTTGGATCAATGTTGGTATAGAATGAAAAGCAGAGGACATTCCTCAGTGTAACTGAGAAAAAATCATAAAAGATTTTAGCTGGGTTTTTGAAAATGGAGATTTTGCATGCAGTTATTGAAGGAAATGGTATTAAAGAAACAGAATTTAGAATGAGAAAATTCCTAAATATGGTAAAGAACAAAATTAAATTTAGTAAACAGCACAATTTTAAGTTCAGCTACAAAAGTACATCTGGAAGCCAAGATGTAGGGATTTTTATGTGACAGAAGGCCCAGGATTTTTATGTGACAGAAGGCCCAGGTAGTAAACAATAATTTTGTTTTCATATTTATTTTAATCCAATCAGGGTTCATTTATCTTAATATTTCCAAAGTTTTACAACCAATAGAAATTCTGTACAAATTAAGTGTCAGCTTCCTATTTTCTACCCCTACTCCATCACCTGGTAATCTACATTCTTGATTCCAACTCTATGAGTTTGGTTATTATATTTAGTTTATATCAAATAAATTAAATATAAGTTTATATCAAATAATATTTGTCTTTTTGTATCTGATGTATTTCACCCAATATAATATCCTCAAGTTTCATCCACGTTGTCACATGCTTCAAGATTTCATTCAGTTTTATGGCTGAGTAATAATCCATTGCATATGAATACTGCATTTTATTCATATGATCATTTTTAATTCTTTATTATTTTGTCACTGGTGGGGCTGCTGCTCTTTGCCTTCTGGCAACAGAAAGTTAACTGTATCTCAGATTTTAAAGAAGCCAAACACATAATTTGGTTACTGTCAGATTTCAATGATCTGGACATTGTTTACACAATAGAAAGTAAACAATGTGCCTCTGCTATGCATTGAATTTCATTTTGACCATCATTCTTTTAAATTAATCCAATTTAGCAAGTTTCCAAAATAGTACATTGGAAATGAACTTTAGCTTTCATCTCTCTGGGAAATTTTCATATTACCATTACTAAATGCTGAAATTTCATAGGTTACATTGGGGTCTTTTACTAAGCATAAATTTGGAAGCCCCATCTCTAATTTAACTTCAATCGGTAACATTTCCAGGCTTATTAATGGCTATTTTAAAATCATTAAAAATTCTGAGATTGCTTCTCACCAGGAGTTCCCTCATACCCATGAATTCTTGACCTCAGCCTTTAAACCTTCCTTATCCCTTCTCTCATAACCTCCTTGAAAAGATTCCAGTTGTTCCTGAAGTTAATGTACATCATTAGAGTCTTCTATAACTGTGACCAATTTGAAATTTATCAAAGAAGAATTTTTTTCTTTTGAAAACATGCCAAGAAAATTATATAATATTTCTAAGAAAGCAAATATTCAATGAAAAACATCAAGAACAATGGGAAACGGCACTTTCATACACTGCTGGTGGAAATGTAAAATGATGTTGCCACTTTGGAAAATAATCTGGCCATTGATCAAAAAGATTAAACATAAAGTTGCTATGTGACCAAGGAATTTTGCTTCTAAGTATATATCTAACGGAAATTAAAACAAACATGCCCACACAAAAACCTGCATGATTCTCTCTTCAGCCAACACAACAAGCAAACTCACCTCCCCCTGTCTATGTGGGACATGACTCCCAGGGGTGTGGACTTTTCTGGCAATATGGGACAGAAATCCTGGAATGAGCTGAGACTCAGCTTCAAGGGATTAAGAAAACCCCTACAATGAGACTCAGCATCAGGAGATTGAGAAAACCTTCCTGACCAAAAGGGGAAGAGTGAAATGAGACAAAATAAAATGTCAATGGCTGAGAGATTCCAAACAGAGTCAAGAGGTTATCTTGGAGGTTATTCTTATGCATTAAATAGATATCACCTTGTTAGTCAAGATGTAGTGGAGCGGCTGGAGGAAACTGCCTGAAAAATTGGAGCTGTGTTCCAGTAGCCATGTTTCTTGAAGATGATTGTATAATGATATAGCTTTCACAATATGACTGTGTGACTGTGAAAACCTCATGTCTGATGCTCCTTTTATCTATCTTATCAACAGATGAGTAAAACATATGGAATAAAGATGAATAATAGGGGGAACAAATGTTAAAATAAATTTAGATTGAAATACTGGTGATCGGTGAGGGGGTGGGGGTATGGTATGTATGAATTTTTTTTCTGTTTTCTTTTTATTTCTTTTTCTAAATAGATGCAAATGTTCCAAGAAATGATCATGATGATGAATATGCAACCATGTGATGATATTGTGAATTACTGATTATATATGTAGAATAGAATGATCAAAAGTTATGAATGTTTGCATTTGTTTGATGTTTTTTGGTATTTTTTAAAAAATTACAATCTTAAAAAAAACCCTGCATGATTACTCCTAGGAGCATTATTTATAACAATCAAAATGTATAAACAACCCACATGTCCATCAACTGATGAATGTAAAAATAAAATGTGGTATATTCAGACAATGGATTATTATTTTACCATACAAAAGAATGAAGTTCTGATACATGTTACAACGTGGGTAAACAGTGGAAATATTAGGCTAAGTGAAAGAAATCAGTCACAAAGTCATACAGTTCATACATATGTATGAATCCATGATTCCATTAACGTGAAATTTTCAAATAGTGAAATCCATACAGAAAAAGGTAGATTATTGATTGCCTTGGGCTAGGCTGGGATAGGTTGGGGTGGGGAGCAAAAAGGGGAATAATTGCTAATAGGTATGAGACTTCTTTTGAGGATTATGAAAGTGTTCTAACATGAGTTTGTGGTGATGATTGCACAAGCCTGTGAATATATTAAAAACCATTGAATTTCACACTTAAATATGTTAATTTCATGGTGTAGAGGTTAAATTTCAGCAAAGTTGTTTTTTTTTTTAATAAGAGTAATGTAGTGTAACTTGGGATAACTAATATATATATATATGTACATATATAGTCTATAAACCAACAAGAGCTCATTAGATTTTTGAGTTATTTATTCAAAAAAATTAATTGATTTCCTAGAAAAGGAGAAATATATTGAAAGTAAAAAATGATAGAAAGAATCAAAGGAACAATGCACTTCATATGAGAGTGAAGTAGATAAATCCAGGCAAATCTAAACAATTAGAAAGGGTTATAATGTTTATGAGTACATGCTCTGGAGCCAGATAGACCTCGGGTCAAATCTTAGCTTTATCCATTGCTAGCTGGATAACCCTGAACAAGGCACTTATCTTCCCTTAGCCAAGGATGGCTCTGGCTCAGTTAATTCCTCTCTGCATAGCAAATTTTATTGCCACATTTTGGTTATTCTAGGTCTGAGCTGAAATTATAGTGCAGTCAGATCTGCAGTCAGATCTGCACTATGCTTTGTATATCATCATTTCAAATCAAGTTTCCTGTCTAGTCATTTCAAGTAACATGTCAGGTTTTCATCTATTTTTTCAGTGGCTGTTTGGATTACACAACAGTTGCGCAACAGCATTTATGAAAGTAAAGATTGAACAAAGGAGAACTGTACCACAGACAAATAATAAAAGAATCATTACAATCAGACTCTGTTCCACTTCTATCTATTCTAGGGTTAAATATTCTCAAATCAAATCAACAGGACAGATGCCTTTTCCAGTTGAAGGAACAAATTTAAGCAGATACTGAGTTGCATTTTTATAAATATCTAGTTTCTTGATTCTAAAATTGTATTTCCTCATCATTTAGTAATATTAAAGAACCCAGACATTCTGTACAGACAGAAATGGAATATTATCCTTATGATTGCACATATTCCACCTTAAAAAGCCAGTATCATTCCTGAAGAATTTGTTTCAAATGAACCCCAGTCCAATATCATGTAGTTGTTGGAGGAGAAGATCCATGCTGTTAGTAGCATTATCTAGTTCACTTGTGAAGTTCTAAGTCATAGAATAAAGGATTTTTCCCATTTACCTTAAGTGTATAATGTCTGAAGTACTGAAGATTTAGGATGGAAAAAAATGTCTAAAATTCACTTTAAGCAGTCTGTCAGATTGAATCAAGTCCCACAAAGCATATATTCAAGTAATGACTCCTTGGTTAGGTAACTCATTTGTAAGTAGGATCTTTGAAGATCTTGTTAAGATTAGACCAAAATGAAACAGTTGAGCCTTAATCTGCTATTACTAAAGGTACAGATTGAGCCACCATCAGAAAATATGGCCCACTGATACCTTTGTTTGGATTCCTAACCTCTAAAATTGTGGAGAAAATAAATAATACAATGAGTTGTGCTGTATTTTTAACAGCAACCTTGCAAACTAAGATAAGTAGTTACATTAAGTCTTAGATTAAGGCCAAGTGCTTTTCCTTATTTTGCACATAAAAGGTTTATTTTAAATGTTTTAAGGATAAAATAGTTACATCACAGTTATAAAAATTATTTACAGTATTAAGAGATTATATTGTTTATACTTATAAATAAAGAAAATAGGGAACTGTCTACACATGTATAAAATAAAATGAAAATTAAATAAATGCAAGCTCTAAAGATGAGGTGATTTACCTAATTTCAAAATGTGAACATGAAAACCTCTGAATTATATGCATTTATTCAAACTCCACTAATGACATAAAATCCACTCTTTTGCCTACTGGGGTGCCAAAACTTCTCCTGGTTCTCTTTTGGCTGGAAGAGGATCATTAGAATCAGGTATAATGTGACAGTCACCTTCTTTATAGTCATCAAAGAACTAGTATATATACAAGATAGGATCTTTCTCACATGCAATGTAAAACCACATATCCATTATAGCACACCATTCCCCTCCACTCATCTTTAGAACCATGGTTTATCTCAAACATATGCTTCACTGCTTTGCTAATCATTCTGTTTGGTGTGAATCATTGATTCAAGACACTGCAAATCTATGCAGAAAGGATTCAAGTGCAGTAAATCCTTTCATTTTTATTAAGTTCTAGTCCATCAACATCATCAAATGCATCATATTTTATAAAATACAATAAAGGACTTTCAGGAAAATGATTCAGAACTGTTTTTTTCCCACTGTGTAGCCAGCCCATTCTCTTTTTTCCACCAAGGCTGAATTGTGCAGCCTATGATGTTCCACTGAGTCTGGGAAAGAAGTTTACTGTGCCCCACACTGTTTTGATGTTTTCTACAGGAAGTTCTATTCTCCATCATATTTTCAAGTACATAAGCATGTCCTGCATCAGCTCTGGATGGGCTGACCAGGTCTTTCCAGATGAGATTTGTTTTTACATGGGCAGGCACTGGGAATCAAACCCAGGTCCTCTGGCATGACAGACAAGCATTCTTGTCCAGATGAGATCTTGATATATCTGTATTTCAGTGAGCAGCAGAGCTGCTTGGCTAGGGTGAAAATTCATTATTTTCCAGTAACTTTTCACAGAACTTCAACATTCTTACTATTTCACCATCTATCAGTCTTTTGTAGAAATTCAACAAATAATCACAAGCACTCTGCCAACCCACCTGAGGACCACCATCCTCAAGCCCAATGTGAGTTTCTGTCATCCCTCTTATTTTAGGCTTCCACCCTGGCCCCAGACCCAGCCAGAGAGAACTTCCCTGTCACTTCATCCTTTTAAATTAAGTTCTAAAGGTCTCTTTTGAGGAGAACTGAAATTTATTATAGAAAGATCACCAAACTGATGTAAAGCAAAATTTTAAAACTTAAATTAGAGCTCTCTCCTTGGAATGTTTGTCAGTGTGAGGGAGTTTCCAATGCTTACAACATTTAGAAATCTCTCTCTAAGTCTCTCTATAAGCTGGGTTTAGTTAAAATTTTCTGGTTCCTACAAAAGGTCCACAGATATTTTAGTGCAGATAAGAAACCCCATCCAATCACTTAATAAAGTTACTGTACTTAAGGCCATTTGCTTTTGGTGGTATTTGCCATCAAAAATGTTATAGTGGTTGATTTAAATTTTACAGGAAAACTGTAATTGATTCATTTTAAGGTTATTGGACGGACAGGTGCTGGTTGGCAACCAAGCACAAAGAATATATATATATATATATATATGTATAAATATAAAACTTTCTATATAAATATTATATATATTTACACAATTTGGTTTGATTGATAAATAAATGTACCAACATGTGAATTATGGCAGTCCTAGAAGGAGAGAAGAGAGAAATGCCAGAAAGAATATTTGAAGAATATGGCTGAAAACTTATGAAACTTAATAAAAGATACAAATTTATACATACAAAATCTTAGCTAATGCCAAGTAGGGTAAATAAAAATAGAATCAAGCCAAGAAACACTGCAATCAAACTGTCAGATCACAAGATTCTGTGGAAGTCATGGAAATGTTTGGCACTTGTCTCTCAGCCCTAACATATCCCCTTCTCTTTTTCCCTTGTGCTTGTTATTGTGCAGGTGTTTGTTATGTTTCCATTTGTGCTTATTTGCATGTTGATGTTAAGTATGCTTCATTTTTCAAAAAGACTACAGACAGCCAAGGTAGATATTTATTCAAGACATACTGTTTGCTTATTGGCAGACATGTACCCATCCTAGATTGTGGAAATCTTAACACTTAGGAACTACATATGTCCCTAATATCTGACATAAAGAGAGACAGGCAGAGCTCTTGAGCAGTTGGCCTCCTTGGAGACCAGCCAAGGTGAGATAATTCTTCCTGCTGTTTTGGACCCTCTGTGTTGTAAAGGCAATAAAACACTCACTTGCTGTAAATCTCTATAGTATCTGAACTTGTGTTCCCACAATGCACCATATAGCAACTTGCTCTTGAAAGAAGAGAGAATCTTGAAAGCTGAAAAAGTGATGCAACTCATAATAAACAATGTATCTTGAATAAGACAATTAGGTGAGAATATCACATCTGAAAACATGAGATCAGAAAAAGAATGAGAGGACATATACAAAACATTGAAAGGAAAAAATGAATATGTCAACCAGGAATTCTATATCTATCAATATTGCCCTTCAAAAATGAGGGTGAAATTAAGACATTCCCAGATAAACAAAAGCAGATGGATTCATTGTAGTGGACCTACCATAGTAGCAATGCTAAAGGAATCATTCAGGCTGAAAGTAAAGAACCCAAGATAGTAGCTCAAGTTATATGAAGAAACAAACAAATGAAAAACTGGTAAAAATAATCACATAGACCAATATAAAGTCACCATTACTGTTTTGTTTTCATCCTGATGCCTGTTGTGGAGCCACCCATTTCTTTTAAACCCTATTCAGTATTTTGTATATGGGAAACACATGTCTTTTTAGGGTCCAGAAATGGAATGTGTTGATTTGAATGGATTATGTTTTGATCCTGATCCATTTTGTAGAGTCAGCCATTTCTTTTAAACCCTATTCAGTTCTATGTCAGAAGCTTGATTGGATTATCTCCAGGGAGCTGTGACTCGACCAGTTGTGGAAAATAACCTTTGAGGGAGATATGACTCCACTTATTCCAGGTGGGTTTGATTATTTGGCTGGAATCCTTTAAAAGAGGAGGAATTTTGGGAAAAGCTTTAGAGCTGCAAGAGAGCCATTACAGTGCTACAGCAGAGGAATAGGAACCATGAGAGCCCACACAGCCAGAGAACTTTGGAGATGAAGAAGGAAAACACCCCTGGGGTAGTTTCATGAAATAAGAAGCCTGGAGAGAAAGCTAGCAGATTTTGCCATGTTTGCAAAGAACAGAGAAACCTTGAACATCATTAGCTTTCTGAAACCAAGATATCTTTCCCTGGATACCTAAGATTGGACATTTCTATAGACCTGCTTTAGTTTGGACATTTTCAGTTTTAGAACTCTAAACTAGCAACTTAACAAATTCTCCTTTTTAAAAGCCATTCTATTTCGGATCTATCACATTCCTGCAGCTAGCAAAGTAGAACACCCTGGAAATGGTAAAATCTATAGAAATATAGCAGCATAAAGATGAAATTAAAAAGCAATAATAAATCTAACTTTTAAAGTCACAATATCAGCAGTTTCTTGTGGTCTAACCTATGTGTTTCTGATTCTCATCCCCCCCACCACACCCACCAAAACTGAATTGTGGATAGATTCCTTCTACAATGCCTGGCCGTGTCTTACGAAGAGAACATAACCAATTAATAAAATGTACTTAAAATGTTATAGATAAAACTTAATTTTATTTTATGGCTCAGAAAAAAATCTAGTTCTTACACTGCCTCCAGTCATTATCAACATCAACTTATTTACCTAGTGTTCTCTTCACCTGTTGAGGATACAGGGATTTGAGTTTACTCTCTATTCACTTATTGTTTTGTTTTGAAGATATTCCTGACCATGCTTTATTCCATACTGTATCTTCAATGCTTGAACTTAATTAGGTGCTTGATATAAATATGTCTTGATGGAATAAATGAATATCACTGTTTACTACTTTTATCTCACACACAGAAATAAGGAATAGAACTTGAACTTACTATGTTTGGGGTCAATGAATAAAGAGAAATTTAATGTGCTACTTCAGTATTTTTTTTCATTAAATGGTTAATATAAATTCTTCCTTTGCCTCCTCTGGATCTTGTATTATTCTTCACTATCATTACTTATATACATATATGGGTCTCCAGTTTACTTGTTTTAACACAAGCACATTATACTGAGTCATCAGTAGATTTGGGTTAGCAGTGATGCAGGGCACAAACAAAGACATTTTACAGATATTATTATGCTGTGGCAGTTTGGGAGCTCAGCAGAATCTGCATTCATGTATGCAGGTATCTTCCTTTTCTTATGAATATATGAATTTGAATGGAAATAAAGTATGAAAAAAGGAGGTTATAGTGGTATCTGTAGCCACTTATTCTAGTTAATTTTGAAGTAGTACTCTTAGACCAACGTGGATTAGTATTATCAGAAGAAAAAGAAGACTACCCCTTAAAAAGAGTGTTTATCATATAGCAGGTAATTAGTAAGTATTGGAGGAATGAGTGGAAGAGGGTCAGAACACCATTAGAATTTCTTATTCTTTTTATCCCCAAGTGCTTGTTAAAATCTAAAACAGAAAATTGCTTAACATGTAAATTAGTTGCTCAAAGGCCTGGAGTCTTTTGACTCAGGAGCAAGGCATTGGCAATACTTGCCCTTAGCAGGTGACACTTTCCTGCAGATGCAGATTCTGCATCAACTGTATCTTTGTTTCCCACCAGTATGATGATATTAAAATATGCCACCTACCTTTTTCACATGAGTGAGCCTGGATGAATGAATGGATGGTTATAAGCACCCCTAGGTATGATTTGCCCTCATTTAAGGGCCTATGTCAACAAGTTCTCCCTTTCAGGTCTGCCCCAGAGTTTTCCATGAAGTTTTAGATGCTGAGGATGAACTGGATTCTGTTCTCTTTCTGCTACTAAAGGTATACATTTTACTCTCAGTTTCTTCATCTGTTAAATGAAGGGAGCTGAATCATGGTCTGAAATTGGTGATCCATAGATCTGTTTTACTTGTCTTTTGCAGGGTTTTTGTTTTGCTTTGCTTTCTATCTAATTTTGAATGCTTTGGGAGGGTATGCCTTTTGATGGTAGACTTCTAGACTTGCCCTCGTTGATTTACATTCTGTTCTTGGGTCTGGAAAGTTAGACCCTTGATACTAGATGTTCTCTAAGGTTTCTTCATGTACAGCTGTCTCTGTCCTGCTAACTCTACACAAGTTTCCCATTGAAGAACAATGATGATACAACATAAGGGATAAAATCAAGCACATAGTTTAGGCTAGAAAATCAAATTTCATTTTTCATCTGTAATAGACATCAGCAAGTCATGTTTCTTACAGGATTTCTTCAATCTTTGGCTCACTTAACTTTTAAAATTTGTGCGTGTATCTTTCATTTTCCATTATTTTGATTAATTTAACTTGACACTTCTAAAACACAACTAATCTCAAAAGACCAAATTACTATCTATAAGATTAAGCTCAATTACTTTGTAAAAAGGCAACCTTCTCTCTCTCCTCAAAGCACTTTAAGGGAATAAGCTGCCCAACTGACTGGTGCATTTGTGTTTATTTTGAAATAATTTTAAACATACAAAAGTTGCAAAAGTAGTACAGAGAGTTCCCACATATCTTTCACTGAGTTTTCTGTAATGTTGACATCTTGCAATACCCTGGAACAATTATCAAAAGTAATAAATCAACATTTAACCTATCCATTTTAACATGCTTTCTTATTTCTGGCTGTTCTATGTGGATTAAATCTTCTTTTATGCACTTTTTTCAAGAAATATTAGAGGAATTTTAAGAAAAAACATGGTAAAGGAATTGGAGAAATAGTTTTTCATCTTGCATTGCCACGTAGTAATGAGAATGAAAGTTCTCTAAATTGTTTAATCTGTGTTTGAGCACAGACAGAAGGCTAGCTATGATTCTTCAAAAGGAATAAAAACTCCCCATCAGTGCAAGGAAGTTCTAACTTCCTTTTGTGGTAGGATTCAAAGCAGTTTATTTAGTGCTTTTTTCAAAGTAATAAACTTAATACAAAGTCATAATTAACTTTAGTCATGCTAAACTCTTCTATTGTTATTGCTTACTACATTAATAATAGCTAAGTTCCATTTTTTTAAACTATTATTAATGTAGTAAGTGGAATGGAATCTTTACAAAGATGCAACATAAAGTGATTAGTAAGAAAAAAAGTTTGTGGCATTTAAACAGGTTTTTTTGCCATAATGGTTCAAATGAATTTCTGTTTTATATTTAGTGAAATTGATACCATTTTAAGAAGGTTTTGAATAGCTAAGACAACTGTGGAATAAAAAAGTTTTCCTGTAGAAAACTTTCCATATCACAAATAGCATATTATTTAGTTAGTAGGTTCAGACTATACAGTTTACATTAATTACAGTCAATTAGGTAATTTTTACAACACCATGGATTTCTTTCTTTGTCATGTGTTTACACTGCTATTACCAAGAGATTACAAACAAATGAGGTGTGTTCCTCTATGGACTCCTTTACAAGTAATCCAAGTTTCAAATGACAATAGGAAGATAAGAATTGCTTTTGAAAGATTTTTTTTAATGGATTAAGCAAGTCAACAATGAGAACTGTGATCTTGCCTGTACTTGATTAAGGCCAGAAACAAAAAATGTATTTGGCTATTCCATGAGGTTTGCAAAGATCTTTGCTCTTCCATTTAAAATAGGTATTTATGTCCCATGACTGAGGTTCACAAAGCAAAGCTACTGAAAGTCTCTGTTCTTAAAATAACATGTGTTTGGTTTTTTATACAATCTTCACTTTTCTGCCCACCTCTTTTTATAAAAAAAATACTGAATTTCAGCATTCCCCCTTAAAATCGAAGGAAAACCCACGCCAGTATTTGCTTAGCAATTGTAATATCTTAGGCCTCATCTCAACTACAAAATGAATGAGGTAGAAAATCAGTAGTTTTCTATTTTTATTTTTTGCAGTGGAACTCTTTTCTCAAGTGAAACTGTACATGGAACACCAGAGAAGTGAGACTGCTTCAGATTAAATGGCTAGTCTGTGTCAGCCACAGCTATTTGAACACATTCCTCTCCTCACAGGCTCACTCTCACCTTTTCCTGTCTATCCTGGAATTGACAATTACTCAGTCTTCTCTGGGCCCTGTTCTTAGGAAAATGATTCTCAATTTTTGGTGTGTATTAGAATCATCTGGGGCTGCTATGAAAACAGTTTTGTTATTTGGAAAGATATACTTCAGTGTTCTAGACCAGTAGTGCTATTTGATGTGGTTTGCAGCTGCGTACATTACTGGGCCACAAAGAGGTATATACACAAATTGAGAGTAGATGTTGCTGTGATCAGTGGCTTGTCTTGCTGAACAGGGTATAGACTAGAAGCATCTGTCTGTAATAGATTGGACATTTAAAAAAGTTCTTCATCATAGGTGATTTGAGAAGCACATTTCAGAATATTATATTATGTAGAACTCTAATTTTCCCTTAACTGAATAAATAAGCTAATTCCTAAGTATATTTGGGATTATTGTAACATTCCAAATGCCCAAATGACCATCAGTTGATTTGACCTATAAAAGAGCTTTATGAAAGATTTCTTTTTTAAAAATTTTTAATTAATTTTAAAATTAAAAAATATATGGCAAAGAAACAAGCATTCTTAACATGTGATCATTCTGTTCTACCTATATAATCACATATATATAAATTCCCAATATCATCACATAGTTGCATATTCATCATCACGATAATGTCTTAGAACAGTTGCATCAATTCAGAAAAAACAATAAAAGGAAGACAGAAAAAATTCATACATACCATACCCCTTACCCCTCCCTTTCTTTTTTAATTAATTTATTTTTATTTATGATTCATAACCACATACAAACCAAACATTCTTATCATGTAATCATTCTGTTCTTGTTATATAATCAGTAACATACACTATTATCACATAATTGTATATTCATCATCAGGATCATTTCATAGAACATCTGCATCAATTCAGAAAAAGCAATAAAAAGAAGACAGAAAAAAAATTCATGCATACCATACCCCTTACCTCTCCCCTTCACCAATCACCAGCATTTCAACCTACTAAATTTATTTTAACATTCGTTCTCCCTATTATTTATTTATTTTTAATCCATATGTTTTATTTCACCATTGGTAAGTAGGCAAAAGAAGCATATGAAGGGTTTCTTCAACCAAAAAAGTAATGACATAGGTTTCTTTAAAAATACTCCTTTCATATATTCATGCATTCATTAATTCTTTGATTCAATAAAAATTCATTGTTTGTCTACCATGTGTCTGGTAAATAAGAAAGGCCCAATCTTTGACCTTGTTGGGTAATCAGACAATTCTAATATCACATACATAGGTTTGCAAAGTGGAGATGCAGGCTGCTCTGAACTCACTGAGGAGAAGCACCAGTCTTGAAGGAAGGGGGTGGGTGGGTAGTCAGAGGATGCCCTAATCATAAAAATGAATAATTGTTAAAAAGAAAATACTTAGGGTGGGCCATGGTGGCTCAGCAGGCAGAGTTCTCACCTGCCATGCTGGAGACCCGGGTTTGATTCCTGGTGCCTGCCCATGCAAATAAAAAAACAAAAAAAGGAAAAAAGAAAATACTTATCAAAATTTAATAAAAAATACTTTAGTCTCTCCTTAGAGACAGTGTGACACTATTAATTCCATAAATACTTGTTGAGTGCCTACAATGTCTTGTGCATTATTCCTAGGGCTTGGGATTTATTTATGGATAAAATGAATCCAAATGGGGCTTATGACCTAGTGCAAGGAAACCAATAAATAGAGAAAAGGATTTTAGATGTTAATGAGGGACAAAAAGAAAATAAAACAGGGTAATGTGGTTAGGATAAGTGGTGGGGGAGTATGAGTGTGTGTGGTGTGTATGTTGCAGTTCATCAAAGGAGTCCTCACGGAGAGGGCATCCAAACTGATTCCTGAATGACATGAAGGAGCCAATATGAGAATGTGAGAGGGGAACAGCAAGCAGCCAGTGTCAAGGCTCTGAGGCAAAAGCAAGGTTGGCATGTTCATGGGCCAGAAAGAAGGATAATGTAGTGGAAGTGGTGTGAATGAGAGGGAGAGAGTAGGAAAAAACTCAGAGAGATGAAGGTCATGGTTAGCAGTCAAGTGCGATGAAAGGTCACAGAGTGACATGATCTAAGTTCTAATATTATCCCTGTGGGTATAGAGGACCAAGGGTGAAACAGAGACCCAGTGAGAAGGCTGTGGGAGTCCTACTTCTTGCCCCCTAGGTACAATCAACAAAATGTTGTCAATGTAAAGAGCCAATGTAATGTCTTATGGAAGAGAAAGGTGATCAAGTTACCTCTGAATAAATTATAACATAGGACTAGAGAGTTGATATATATACATGAGGTACAGCAGTGAAGGTGTTCTTAACAGCTGAAAGAAAACAATTTCTGATGGTCTTTAGTAGTAGGAATTAAGAAGAAAAGCATTTTCCATATTAATAACTGCATACCAGTTACCAGGGGTATGTGTTAATCTGCTCAAGCAATGATACCAGATCTTGAACAACAAGAGTGTTCTAGTTTGCTAGCTGCCAGAATGCAATATATCAGAAATGGAATGGCTTTTAACATGGGGAATTTAATAAGTTGCTAGTTTACAGTTCTAAGGCTGAGAAAATGTCCCAATTAAAACAAGTCTATAGAAATGTCCAATCTAAGGCATCTATCCAGGGAAAGATACCTTGTTTCAAGAAGGCTGATGAAGTTCAGGGCTTCTCTCTCAAATGAGAAGGCATATGGCGAGCACAATCAGGGCTTCTCTTTCAGCTGGATGGACACATGGCAGACACAGCATCATCTGCTAACTTTCTCTCCTGGCTTCTTGAAAGAAATTCATCTCCTCTAGCCACAGAATTAAGATTTCTGAAAAACATACCAAAAATCTCATCCTGCAAGTGGCTGAATTACAACACAAATTGAATTTCCAACATTGCAGGATTTCTGCTTTTTAGGTGAGGGCATTGATTGG
>PVIY010016612.1:0-51265 GCA_004026745.1 Myrmecophaga tridactyla
GAAGGACTGGATGTGTGGGGGGGATGGGAGATGAAAGAGAGGGGAATCAAGGACGACTCCCAAGAAACTGGTTAAAGAGAGTTGTCGTTTGCTGCGATGAGGTCTATGGCAGGGGCAGGCATACAGAGCTCAGTTCCTGGCCTGTTCGGTGTGAAATGCCGACTGGACGTCATTAGGAGATGTCAAGCTGGTGGTCTGGTACCTGGATCTGGAGTTCAATGGAGATGCCCAGGCTGGAGACAGAGGGTGTAAGTTGTCAACATATAGATGGTGTTTGTTATGGGCTCATCTCCGTCCCCCGAAAAAGACATGCTCAAGTCCGAACTCCTAGTCCCATGAATGTGACCTTGTTTGGAAATAGGGTCTTGGAAGTTAAGATGAGGACAAACTGGATTGGGGGAGGCCCTAATTCAATATGACTGGTGTCCTTACAAGAAAAAGACATTTAGACACAGAGATGGACAGACAAGAGAGAAAACAGCCACGTGGAGATGGAGGCATGACTGGAATTATGCTGCCACAAACCAAGGGACACTGAAGATGGCTGGCAAACTCCAGAAGTGAGAAGAGGCAAGGAAGGATCCACTGCCTCAGGCTTCAGGGAGAGCATAGCCTTGCCAACATTTGGATTTTGTACTTCTATCCTCCAGAATTGTGACATAAGACATTTTTATTGTTTTAAGCCACTTAGCTTGTGGTACTTCATTTCAGCAGCCCCAGGAAACTATGACTGTTTTAATGTCCTGAGACTGATGAGATGACACCAGACTGAGTGCAGACAGAGAAGTCTGGGCTTAAGACTGGGACACCTGTCCACCCCACTCCCAAACGCACATACATGAACACACTTGACTCTCACTCCAGGGATAAGCTCAAAGCCCTGGTTCTTACCTTGGAAGGATGACGCAAATGGTTCGACAGAAGTTGAGGATTCCTCATGCTCCTGGGTAGGCAGAGGTTTTCCACAGTAGGGGCAGAATTTGAATGCTGCTTTGAGGCTTTTGCCACAGTTTGGACAGAAGGCGACCATGCTACAAAACAGAGGAAGGGGAACAAGGGAGGGACAGGAAGCTGAAAGAAAAATTTAATCCACTGCCTACGAGTCGAGAAGCTCAAGCTCCCAGTGGTTCTGAGGTTGTGAAGAGGAGTTAAGTCACCTCAGCCTGACTGCATTCCCCATGGAACCAGTGATTGCTAAAATGGGTTGCTGAGCCTCATACCATCTGCTTCTCCCTAATGGTCCGGGTCAGAAAGAAAGCAGAACAAATGCAAAATCAAACTGCAGGCCTCACAAAAAATGTGGCATGCCTTGAGGCCAGTGAATGTGATGTTGGGGAACTGCTCCAATCACAGATTACCCATTGAGGGCAGCACCGTGGGTTTTCAGCTGTATATGTGATACTCATTTCTTAAACTACATGATGGGTATGGGGGAACGTGGGTATATTACCAAATGCCCACGTCCTCCACCACGCTTCCCAGCCTGCCCTGAAGTTAGGATGGAGTCACGTGACTTGCTCTGACCAATGGATCGTGAGTGGAAGTTATTTCCTGGTCAGGGCATCTTCTGCAGGGATGACCCTGGAGGCCAGGTATTCCAGATGGCGGAGGTACAAGATGCAGGAGGGCTGCTTGGCCCAAGTGGACTCTCACAAATGGCCACTAAATTTAGGTTGTATCAAGTTGCCGAGATTTCAAGTTTATTTGTTACTGTAACACAGCCTAGCCTATCCTGACTAAAAAGCTTAGTGAAATGGACGTTCACATTATTCTCTAAGCCTTGAGTAGTTCTGAAGTATTTCCTAAAGTTTTTCAAAAATCAAAAACAGAACAAAGTCAACAAGGACAAGAAGGCAACAAGCACTTAGCTCTGAGTAGCAGAAGAAAATACATCCTTTTATCAGTTATTTATTCTAAGACTTAGTATAAGGTAGCAATTAAAAGCTGGAATATCAAAATGTACCTCCCAATGGACTTGTGTTTCTTTCATTTCACCCCATAAGAGAAGTTTATAATTCAAATCGTTTTTCATTATTCACTGTCAAGGCTGGTCTTGGTTGTAACTGCAAAACAGAGGAGTTTTTTAGGAAAAAGTACTGGCTCAGGTTCCAGGCTGCCTGAATTTGATCTCCAAATCTGCTATGGGCTAGACAAGATCTAGAAATTAATTTCTCTGTACCTCAGTCTGGGTAGCTATAAAATGGGGCTTCTTACAATGACTTCCTATTTAATAACGAGCCTTAAATGAGCTCATTTATGTCAGGACTGAGAGCAGGGTCTGGCCCATGGAAGGTCTTTTATGCTATTGGCTATAATTATTATAGCATGCCCTGGATTCTATTTATTGTATTTCATTTCTTAATATCTCTATTCTTCCCTCTTCTGTCTCTATACCATCAGTTTTGAGCTTTTCTGGCTTTTTCCTCTCAGTGCTAATTTACGGAATCCCAGTACTTGCCCTTAAAAAGCACAGGACACCCGAACAGCTGGAAAAGAAATAGCCAAGCAAAGAGAAAGGGTTCCACTTTCCCTTCAGTTGCCAAAGAGCAGAAATTATGCTGTGGCATAAACTGCCCTTCTGTTACTTCAAACTAAGGAGGAATGTATGACACCACAGGACCCCAAACAGTGTTTCCAAGTATCCTTTAATTCTAGGAAGTCTGTCATTTTGATTGCTTGTTGTACTGGTTTGAAGCTATTATGTAACACAAAAAACCATGTCCTTTAATCCTCATTCAATATTGCTGGGTGGCAACTTTTGATTAGATGGTTTCCACAGAGATGGGTCTCCACCCATTCAAGGTAGGGTTGTTTACCGGAACCTTTAAAAGGGAACCATTTTGGAAAAAGCTTTAGAACAGAAAGAACACACATAGCCAATGACCTCTGGAGATGCCAAAGGAAAACACCCCCAGGGAAGTCTTATGAGATGAGAAGAGAAAGCTAGCAGACATCATCATGTGCCTTTGTAGCTGAGAGAGAAACCCTGAACGTCATCGGCCTTCTTGAGCCAAGGTACCTTTCCCTGGATGCCTTAGTTTGGACATTTTTATAGCTTTGACTTAATTTGGACATTTTCACGGCTATTTCATGGCCTTAGAACTGTAAACTTGCAACTTAATTAACTCCCTCTTTAAAAGCCGTTCCATTTCTGGTATATCACCTTCCAGCAGCTTGCAAACTAAAACAGTCATCTAACTTAACAGCGTGTTGTTCTGGTAATAATATGTGAGTGCACCTCCTGGTCTTCTGAAAGGTATAAATACTAGTGGGCATTTTTGTTAAACTGGAAGAGTGACTGCCACCACTCCCTTCTCTCACACGTGGGGAAAAAAGAAACAGCCCTTGGCGTTCACCCAAACCATTCCCTAGTCCTCCTTCCTGGACACAAAAAATAATGCTTCCTGGCCTCCTTCTGGTTAGGCAGGGCCATGTTCTAGTTTTAGCCAATGGAATGTGGGCAGAAATGATGTCATAGACTGAAGTGGTGAAATGCCTCTAAGGACCCTTCAGGCTCTCCCGCCAACCCGAAGCCACTGTGCTGAAATGTTGGAGTCACAAAATAGCCTAGGGGGGCAAGTTCCCCCGAAAATTGCCCAGATATTATATTGGAGAGAAATAAATTTGTGTTTTTATTAAGCCACTGAGATTAGGGGAGTTGTTTGTTCTTGCAGCACAGAGTAGCCTACCCTATACTAATATACCAAGAACCTGCTACATTTCTTAGATCAACAAAAAGTCTAGAAAATCCAGTGTGCTTTTAAGTGAATTCACTTCAAGTGGAGTTTTCCCCAGTGCCAAATGCTCTTGGATAAAGATGGTTTCAAGGATCAAGTAAGCATCCAGTCCAGGGACTGCCACCACATCCCTGCTGCTGCTCCCAGGGAGGGTATTCTCTGAGGACCAGCACAGAGGCAGGGGAGCAGGAGCTGCTGCTGGTGGGAACAGGCTCCACAGAGATGGGCCCGAGGGGCAGTACCTTTAGTGGGGTCACAGTCTGGGCCTCAGATTCACTGAGCTCTGAACGCCATCGTAGCAGGGCCCTGTAAGGAAACAGAGGTGGACAGGTTGACTCAGGCTCACTGCATGTGTAACTTCTGGATAAAGCTGAGGGACTGCAGAGCATTTGCTGGAGAGACAGAAAGTGCTAAGCCCTTTCAATCATTCATTCATCATTCAACAGTTATTTACTGGTGACTAGTACGTGCCCTGCCTTTGGAAGAGAGCAGCAGAGGAACAAACACAGGCCCTAACAATGTGAAGTGCAGGCTCTAGTAGATGAGACAATAAACAAATGAGTATGCATGTGTCTGAGAGGTCAGATGGAAACATGCCATGGAGAACTATAAGGTCAAACAGGAGAATGGTGGTGGTGGTGGTGGTGGTAGGGGGCGGGTTATCATCTACCCAGGGTGCCAGCATCTCGCTAAAGAGGAGGCAACTGAGCAAAGACCAGAAGGAAGCAAGGGAGTGAGGTACAGATATCTAAGGAAGAGTCTTCCAGGCAGAGAACTCGCTATGCATTGTCCTCCATCCACATCACAGTACCCAAGGGGTGGGTTCAAGAACAATCACCATTTCATAGGATTGTGACAGACTGTATTTTCCAAAGACAGCCAAAGCCATGTGTTCTAGTTTGCTAGCTGCCAGAATGCGAAATACCAGAAACAGAATGGCTTTTAAAAAGGGGAATTTATTATGTTGCTAGTTTATATTTCTAAGACTGTGAAAATGTCCAAATTAAAGCAAGGCTATAGAAATGTCCAATCTAAGGCATCCAGGGAAAGATACCTTGGTTCAATGAGGCCGATGATGTTCAGGGTTTCTCTTTCAACTGGAAATGCACATGGTGAACATGGCGACACCTGCTAACTTTCTCTCTAGGCTTCTTGTTCCATGAAGCTTCCCTGAGGGCGTTTTCCTTCTTCATTTCCAAAGGACTCTGGCTGCATGGGCTCTGTCACTCTCATGGCTTTCTCCAAAACGGTTCCTCTTTTAAAGGATTCCAGTAAATTAATCAAGACCCACCTAGAATGGGTGGAGTCACATCTCCCTCTAATCAAAGGCTAATAGCTACCACTGAGCATCACATCTCTGTGCAGTTAATCTAATCAAGCTTCCAACCTACAGTGCTGAACAGGGATTAAAAGAAACAGCTGCCTCCACAAGATGGATCAGGATTAAAACATGGCTTTTCTAGAGTACATAATCCTTTCAAACTGGCACACCGTGTTTCTGGTCCCATGTGCTCTTCTGAACA
The DNA here is from genome assembly GCA_004026745.1 of Myrmecophaga tridactyla. NCBI lineage: Eukaryota > Metazoa > Chordata > Mammalia > Pilosa > Myrmecophagidae > Myrmecophaga > Myrmecophaga tridactyla. The sequence goes on from PVIY010016612.1 coordinate 5,261, forward strand.
TTGCAACTCCTCCCACCAAGAGGTGGGAGTCCTGTTTCCTCCTCTTGAATCCAAGCAGGAGCTTGTGACTGCTCCAACCAATGAAGTATGGGCAGAGGTGATGCCATGAGACTTTGAGGTTAAACCCAGAAAAGGATACAGCTTGTGCCTGACTTGATTTCTCTGGAGGCTCACCCAAGGAACCCAACTTGTACTCCACAAGGTGGCCTAGGCTAGCCCATGCAGAACAATCAGGTGGAGAGGCCCAGAGGGAGAGAAACTAAGATCCTCAGCCAACCACCAGCACCAACCACTAGGAATGTGAGTGGGCCAACCTGCCTGCAACTTCAATCTCAGTCTTTGAGGCCCCGGATATCATGGAGGGTAGAAAAGCTGTCCCCACTGGGCCCACATAACTTCTGACTTGCATAACCCATGAGCATGATAAATGGCTGTTTTACACCATTAAATTGTGGAATAATTTGTTTCGAGCCATGGCAGTGGGAATGGGGAGTCAGTTGAAGCACACAGTGGTTGTGTCTGTCCCCAGCTCAGACACTGCCAGTCTCATACAGGCAGTGGGACTAGCGCAGTAGCCTCCTGGCTAGACTTCCTGCTTCTACTTGCACCCCTTACAGTCTATTCTCAACACAGCAAACAGTGGGATCGGTTTAAATCTAAGTCAGACTGCATTTTCTCTGCTCAAAACTCTCCAATGGTTTCTCTTTCAGACAGAATAAAAGCCAAAATTCTGACCATGGCACATAGGGCCCTTTCTGATCTTCCTCCCCCTTTTCTCTCTGACCTCCTTTTCTGCACACTGGCTTCCTTGCTTTTTCCCAAACATGACAAGCTCACTTTTGCCTCAGGACCTTTGCACTTGCCGTCAGGACTTCCTGGAACGCTCTTCTCCCAGAACGTTCGAGGCTCACTTCCTCATTCACTCCTTTAGATCTCTGTTCAGATGTCACCTTCTCAGAGAGTCTATCTTGATACTACCTTATAAATATACTATCCTCCTTAACCTCCTTCACATCTTTTATAGCACTTGTGCTACCTGACATACTCTAACTCACTGGCTTATTGCTGACTCCCCTAATTAGAATATAGGCTTCAAATAGCAGGGACTTTTATCTGCTTTGTTCACCAGAGCAGCCCCAGAGCCATTTATAATTATAGCAAGTGCTTGATTCTTCTATGTTGAGTGAATGAATGATAGTCTTCTCTGCAGAAAGAGACCAGCCAAGAAGCAGGATAGCCCCCCCCCCCACCAAGTGCACTAGCGCATTTTCACCCTGTGGCATATCTAGATAGCAAGGGGGAGACACAAAGCTCAGAGAAAAGTCAGTTAGCTGAATGACCTTTAAAGTTCTTATAATTGGAATCAGGGCAATACAGTGGTTAAGAGCATGGCCTTGGGATCCAACATGCCTGGGATCAAGTTCTGGTTCTGCCACTTCCTGTGTAACGCTGGGCAATATTTTTTAACACCTCTGTGCCTTTTCCTCCATTTGTAAAATGACAGCAGCAACAACACTTACCTTTTGGGTTGCTGTGACGTTTAAAGCAGCTTGCATATACTACGCACTCGATAAACATTGGGTCTTCCAATGATTCCCTTCTATTAATTTCTAGCCTTATGCCCTGAGACGACTAAATCCTACATCAGGACCTTTGCACTTGCAGTTTCCTCTGCTAGGAATGCTCTTCCCAGCACTCTTCCCTGCAGCCAGCTCCCATTTCATTCTTCAGGTCTCAGCTCAAAAGTTCTTCCTTGACCAGCTTATTTAAATTGCAACTCCTATGCTATCCTTCCCCCCCTCTTCCCCTTTCCTCCTTTTTCTCCTTAGTACTTCAAGCCATTCAACACAGGCTCACAGTTTCTCATTCTGATGACCTGGCACCAGTGGTGTTTCAAAGTCCAGAATTTTGGAGATTTTAGAAAAATAATCCCACCAAGTCAAATATATTTTTCAAGCAGCAAAATCCTTATTGATTATAAATAGCCACACATCAGTAGGGGTTGGTTTTGCCACAAAACAAGTTCAAAGCCAGGTCAGATTGCTCCACCCCCCGCTGCGCCCCCCATGTCAGGTTTACCATCAAGTAAGTTACAAAAAAACATAACTTGGTTTTCAAAAGTTTTTGGATTTTCGAATGGCAGCCCTGTAAATACATTATCATTTACTTATATATTTTGTTAGCACTTGGCATTCCCAAACACTATTAGAATGTAAACTCTAAGAGAGCAGAGAATTTTGCTTTAGGCATCCTCAGGGCTTGCTTAGAACTGTGCCTGTCACAGAGACAAGAAGGATAAATAGCAATCTGCTGCACAGGGCCTTACAGACAGTAAATGCCCAATAAATATTGATGGGATAAAGAAGGGAGTCTCAGAGTGCTAAATTCCCCTCCCCTATTCATGACTTATTCTATTTATTCAACAAATATTTACTGAACATCTACCATGTGTTCCTTCTAGAAGGTTCTAAGAATTAGTACAGCAAATGCTCACAACATTATTGATGTAATTAACAACACAATTATATATTCGAATGCATCTCAAACGGAAAACCCTAATGTAAACTACGGACTATAGTTAACGGTACAATTATAATAATATTTTTGTTTGTGATTTTTAAAAAATTATAATAATATTTTTTCACCAATTGTAACAAATATACCACACTAATGCAAAGTGTTAATAATGAGGACTTATATGGGAAGTCTGTATCTTCTACATAATTTTTCTGTGAACGTCCAATGTCTCTAATTAAGAAAACAAAAAGGGGGATAAGGTCCAAACTGCATCTTGGCGCCGGCAGGTTGCCAGGGTGACAGAGACGCGCCCTCAATAGGGGCGAAGCAGCTGCGGAGGCTGGGCGTTTGTCAACCTCTCCCTGAGCCCCGCCCACCAGCTAGGACCCAAGCGGCTTGGGCCCCGCCCGCGGCGACATGGAGCCTCTCCCCACCCAGCCCTCTGTGCGTCGGGTCACCGCCTCCGACAAGAGGCCCGCTGACATAACAGGCTCCACAGCTGTGGCGCAGGGGGCCCTTCTGGGCCCCCTCTGCTCTGCCTTGCCTTCGCACCCTTACTGTTCTACGTGGGGCGTGGCGGAAGTCGGAGGTCCAAGGATCTGCGGCCTGACCCTCGGGTCCACAACAGGACATTGCAACTCACCTCCTCAGTTGCCCCGCGGAAACTTCCGCTTGGCCGGACGGCGCTGCGCGCGCATCCTCCGCCCTGAGGCAGGACTACGCTCGCGCAGGCGCTGCTCACTTTCCGACGGCGCCTCAGTTGTGCCTAACCAGGAACCCCCACATCCCAGACGCCTTCGCGGGAGGTCCCCATCTGCCTCGAGACGGAGGTGTGGATTATTCCCTCATCGCCCGCCCCCTTTGAAACGTTTCCTTCTTCTTCTGCGCATGTGCCAGTGTGGAGCCAGTCACAACGAGAATTGAACTACGAAGCCTCTTCCCGCCAATCAGAAGCCTCAGGATCACTTCCCCTTCCTCAACCCCTCCCCTTGTCTCTTCTGGAACCCACTTTCTATCTCAGTGCGTTTCTATGGCAACTCCTGTGTTGGCCCCTTAGAAATGGTATGCCTTACTGTTTTTCTAGGCAGTCTCTTAAAGCTGGAGTTAAATATCCAGATGCCACCTGGTCCTGGTTCTGTTTCTACTCTCTTTCCCAGAGTGCTCAGCAGGACCTCTAAGAACGAAGACGCTGCTGGAGAGGGGAAGACAAAGGCAGGTGCTCGCACAGCCCTCCGGGAAATGGTGTCCGGGCTCCGGCGAGGAGGATCCTGGGCTATGTAGCTCTGAGGCGATTCGCGCGGCACCGGAAGTGGCTGCGGGAAGGCGCGGGTGAGAGAAGTTGGGGCTCCCGCTCCCTGGGAGTCGGCGTCGCGTCTGTTAGCCCTGCTGTCGGCAATCTCGAGGTGCGGAGACGCTGGGGCTGGCGTCGCTGAGAATGCTGGAGGGTTGGCGTTCGGTCTTTTCTTTTCTGAGGGTTGGCGAAATGCCAGTGGGGGCGTCTTCTATAAAGGGAGCGTCGTCTTGGGCGGTGGGTGTCCGGGTGGAGTCTCGAACCCCTGAATAGAACCTGCTGGGGGCGAGACTTTTAGGTGTGTTTGCAGTTGTCGCCGGCAGCCCGGAGAGGAGCGATTTTACTTCATTATGCTTTATTTTTTTTTTTACTCTATTATTAGGCGAAGGAATCTGAGACTATAAGAGGGGTATACGTTGGTTGAAGTCGTAGGCCGAGCTGAACAGGATCTTGGAGGGTGGATAGGTGTGCTTCAGGGGGCCAGAGGGATAGTAACAATTATCTGAGCATTTTCTCTCCCCCCCATCCCATCCCACCGTGCGAGGTTGGTGCCAGTTCTCGATCTCTTATCCGATGCCCTTGGCGCCAGGATCATCTCGGAAATCATTTTCCAGAGTTTAGAAAGTGTATAGCGCGTATATTTAAAATTAGGCAACATCCCGGCGGGAGCCGGGGCGGTTCTTGGTAATCAAATATTTCTGCAGCGAGAAGCGTGAATATTCACACTGAATGGCATGAAGATTATAAATCAATTTATGGGTATTCAGAGCAAGATTTGTGCCCAGTTTATGAATAAAGTTCTGGTTTTCAGAGCTTTGGGGATTTTGGAATTATAAGTTAGGGACTACAGAGCAATTGTGTTTGCCTTTATAATTGTACGTGTGGAAACAGGGGTTCAGATGGGGTAAGTGATCTGCTCGTGCACCCACGCTAAGAAGTAGCAAGATTTCTGGACTCCAGGGTCCAAGGTTTTTCAGTCCTAGTAACTCTGGCTCCAGTCACTCCTAAAACTGGGTCAGGGTTGGAGTTTCTTCCTTTTCAAGGCTTCCCAGAAGCGTATAAGAAGCGGATAGAACATTTGGAAACTGTAGACAAAGTTCTCAAACTAAGGTATCCCTGAGAAGGAGCAGGCAAAGGAGACGTCATCCTGGTGAGGGCTATAGGGCATTGGGGAGCCCTTGCCCTATGTAAATGGGGTGATTTTGAATGGGCTCCAAGTAACTGGCCTTGAAAGAATGCACACCAAGTGTTGCAGAATCCTAGGCTTTTTCAGAAAGCTGGAAGTCCAATTTTTAGATGATATTTCCAACTTTGAGACTACTTAAAAGAGATTCCCCCCCATAACATTCTCTCTGCCAAATAAAATATCGGTGGACTGAATAATATCCCCAGATTGCTGCATAATCTCTGTCATGTGGTTGAAGTCATTGTTCAGTAAACATTAGCACTTTTACAGGTCTGCCATATCCCCTTATCTGCCATCACAAAATCCAGAAAACTTCGAAAAAACAAACTTTTTTCCCCCATAAATTTGGCACCCAAACTGACCTGAACTGTTAAGGGAGTATTCATAACCTTTAATTCTCCCATGTAGTGTGAGTAATTATACACTTTACTCTAGTAATGTTAAAGTATTACATTATGAAAGACTGCCTGCCCTATACTACACTGGGGTTTTTAATGAAATATACAATATATATGCTGCCTCACCTTTTTAAAATTTGAAAATTTCTGAATTTCAAAACACCTCTGGCCCCAGAAGTTTTAGATATGTAGTTGTGGATCTGTGTCATTGTTAAGACCATCCCACTGCTTTGGAACTGTTTAATAATCCGTTTCAACGTTATCGATAGATGCATGTTATTTGGAAAATACATAGTAATTTAAATGTGTAAAAAAAAATACCTCTCTAGTTCAGCGTTTTGCATATTATGCATTTTGAAATTAATTCCGTGAGCAGCAACCATGATTGTTTTTATTGAAAAATAATAAAAGAGACTAGAATAGAAAACATCTCAGGGCATCCTACTTTTTAAGAGTGTTATTTCACGATAATATTTCAGCTATGTTATGTATGTGTGCAAGTAATCACAATATATGTTGTCTTTATTACTGTGAGTCATAGTTAAAGAAGAAAAAGTTGAAATATCACTGTGTAGGAATAGCAACAGTTTTGGAGGCCAACTCACCTGGACTCATATCCTAGAGAGGGTCATTGGAAATATCAGGGTAAGGGTTCATTTAGAGAGACACATTTGTTCTCTGAACACATATTTAAAAACACCTACTTTGTGCCAGGCTCACAGCAGTAAGATAAGAAAAGGTCCTGCGGAGATGACCTTAATAGACAGCTACCTGTAATAAGTGTCAAGAATGGTTGTGAAGTTGCTTTGTACGTTCTGAAACACTGTAGAACATTTGTAGTTTCAATAAGTACAGTTGTCTTTTGTGATTCCTGCAGGGAGACTCATATCGGGACTTATCCCCTTACTTCTGGACGTTTTGGGGGCTTATCCAGCATGGACGGGGAGTCAAACATAGGAGGAAGGGAGACTTCCTCACAACTCCCTTGTCCTTCTCACAGCCCTCCCAGCCGGGAACATGGAGGGGAAGGAGGTGGAGCTTAGAAGACTAGCCACTGGGCTCTAATCGCTTGTGACTGTGGTGAGTTCATCAGGGGTGGTGGTCTAATTCTAATATTTCTTTTCATTTTTTAGTTGGGATAGACTTATAGAAAGACGTCGCTCCTCATCCAGTGTTGCTACCCAGGGGTAGAGTTATGTAGGAGAGATGGAGTAAATGCTGAATTTTTTTCACTTTATTTTCAGTATTCAGTATATAGAATTAATCCCCCCTCCATTATCATGCAAAGATAACTACTTTATTTACATAAGTTGGTTCCTGAGTCCCTTGGGCATGACCCTAGTTAGAGTTCTTTCCAGGCTCATCTTGTTAATTTCCTGTCCCAGACTTGGAATCAGCCATTTGTTGGTATCTTTTAGTGAGAAATAACATTGCTGGGCCCTAGAGATTGCATTGCTACTGGGTTAGCTGTCCTTTCTAGGCCTTTTCAATGAACAAAGCTAGAATATATACACATGAAGACAGGGACTTTATCTGCTTTGTTCTCAGCTCATTGTCAGTGACTGGTTGTCATCAGAAGGATGGGCAGACAGTAAACCGTGACAACCACCACTTGTTGAGCATCTTCCTGGTGGGTCAGGTCTGTGCTGAGCACTGTATGTGCAGCACCCCACTTCATCCTCCCAGCAGCCGAAATTTAGAGATGAGGAGAGCAAGCTTGAGAGAGGTGAAATAACAAGGTTCTGTGGCTCATAAGTAGTAGAACCAGAATTTGAACTCAGGTCTATCTGATAGACTCCAATGTCATACCCCTAACCATTTGACCTTTCTGGGTGTCATATGGCAGGTGGGGATCCAAGTTCCTGCACTACCGACTGCTGGTGTGACTTTCTCCTTTTGTTGAGCTCTGTCTATATGCTGGACACTTCCCAGGATAGTCTCATCACTATAAACAGAGCAACCCTAAGGAGATGGAGTTTTTTAGTCCCATTTCACAGGGGCAGGAGTTGAGACTCAGGTAGCATATGACTTAACTTGCCCAAGGTTACACACAGAGGAAGGAAGCAAGGCCAATCCTCAGACCCAAACTAAAAAGAGCTGGGTTTCATTTTTTACCAAGTTGGTCTTACCCCCAAAGGCTGTACTGACTCAAACCAGGCCACTGATCTCATTACCAGTTTATAGGAAATGCAGGAGATAGAGGAACATTTATCTAGAGGAAGCAGCTCACTGTATCCAGAAGGTAGAATGTGATATCAGGAGCATGGAAGAATAAGGAGCTGGGAGGGATAGCAACAGTAAATTAAAAATCTTAAGAGCCTTGATGTGGGTGTGTGTATCTGTTACTTTTCTCTTTGGAGCAATGAAAATTGTCAAATTGAGAGTGATGATGATTGTGCAACTGAGGAAACTGTGAGACATTGACTTTATTTTGACTAGAATATAGGCTATGGGAATATACCTCAGAAGACCTGCAGATTCAAAATAAAGAAATAAACCAAAAAAATCAAATGCAAAATGTGCACCTTGTTTGGAACCTGATTTGAACATCATTACAAAGATATTTGAAAAAAAAGATATTTGGAAAAAAACCATAAACATAGGACTATACAACACAGTGAACCCCTAATGTAAGTGATGGGCTATAGTTAATAGTACAATTATAAAAATGTTCTTTCATAAGTTGTAACAAATGTACCACACTGATGCAAGGTGTTAATAATAGGGTGGTATCTGGGAATTCTGAGTTTTATGCATAGATTTTTCTGAAAAACTGTAACTTCTAAAATAAATAAATAAATGGTGATATCAAAGAATTGAAAAAGCACCAACTTGAACTTCTGGAAATAAAAGATACAATGCTGACGTTAAAACTCAAAGGAGAGCCGCAGTGGCTCAGCAGGCAGACTTCTCGCCTGCTATGCCAGAGACCCGGGTTCATTTCCTGGTTCCTGCCCATGTGGGGGAAAAAAAAAAACTCAAAGGAAAGATATTTGGAGAAACTAAAATATGAACTGATATGAGAATGTATTAAGGACTTACTATTATTTTTGTTAGGTGTGAAAACGATAATGTAGTTATTTAGGAAAATGCCCTTGGTTTTTAATGGATGCCTACACTGAAGTATTTAGGGTGAAATGTTATGATGTCTGGGATTTGATTTATGATGCTATAAAGAAAATAATATACTGCTCTCCAAAAGAAAATCAGCCCAGTGCAGGCCTTGTTAGATTTGAATTCCAACAAACTAACTGAAAACACACCATCGAAACAATCAGACAAATCTGAATATGGACTAAGTATTTGGTGATATTAAGGAGTTATTGTTAATACTGATTATAGGTGAAAACGGTGATACCTGGGATTAGCTTTAAAATACCGTAGCCAAAAAAACAAACAAATGTGGGGAAAGAGGCTTGTAAATAAGATAGATGAATGTTAGTAATTATTGAAGTTGGGTGATGGGTGCGTGGGGGTTTATTGCCTGTAACTCTGTTGAAAGTTCACATAATGAGAAAAAAAAAGCTTTAAAAATTTGAATGATGCTTTAAAAAGTTGTACAAGCAAAATAATAGATTTTAAGATGAGAGAGACCTGCACATAAGCCCTACCTATGTGGCCTTGATCACATCGTGCCCCTCTCTAAGACTCCGTTGTTGTTTTTTTTTTAATATATATTTTTATTGTAAAAACTTAACATGCAAAGATATATTCTTGACATAATACTCCATACGTGATGTACAATCAGTGGCTCACAGTATCATCACATAGTTGTGTATTCATCACCATGATCATTTTTTGAACATTTGCATCACTCCAGCAAAAGAAATAAAAGAAAAAAAAAACTCATACATATCATACCCCTAACACCTCCTTCTCATTGACCACTAGTGTTTCTATCTACCCATTTTACCCTTTGTCCCTCCATTATTTATTTATTTATTTTTATCCATATTTTTTTACTCATCTGTCCAAACCCTGGATATAAGGAGCATCAGACACAAGGTTCTCACAGTCACACAGTCATATTGTAAATGTTATATCTTTATACGATTGTCTTCAAGAATCTAGGCTACTGGAACACGGCTCAACAGTTTCAGGTGCTTCCCTCTAGCCACTCCAATTCATCATAAACTAAAAAGGGATAGCTGTATAGTGCGTAAGAATAACCTCCAGGATAACCTCTCAACTCAAATCTCTCAGCCACTGAAACTTTATTTTGTCTCATTTTTCTCTTACCCCTTTTGGTCAAGAAGCTTTCTTTTTTTTTTTTTAATTAATTTTTAAATTAAAAAAATATATATAACAAACGCAAAATTCTTAACTTACGATCATTCTGTTCTACCTATATAATCAGTTCACAATATCATCACATAGTTGCATTTTCATCATCATGATCATTTCTTGGAACATTTGCATTGATTCAGAAAAAGAAATAAAAAGACAACAGAAAAAATTCATACATACCATACCCCATACCCCTCCCTTTCATTGATCACTAGCATTTCAATCTAAATTTATTTTAATGTTTGTTCCCCCTATTATTTATTTTTATTCCATATGTTCTACTCGTCTGTTGATAAGGTAGAAAAAAGGAGCATCAGATACAAGGTTTTCACAATCACACAGTCATATTGTGAAAGCTGTATTATTATACAATCATCTTCAAGAAACATGGCTACTGGAACACAGCTCTACATTTTCAGGCACTTCCCTCCAGCCTCTCCATTACATCTTGACTAACAAGGTGATACCTATTTAATACGTAAGAATAACCTCCAGGATAACCTCTCGACTCTGTTTGGAATCTCTCAGCCATTGATACTTTATTTTGTCTCATTTCACTCTTCCCCCTTTTGGTCAAGAAGGTTTTTTCAATCCCTTGATGCTGAATCTCAGCTCATCATACGGGTTTTCTCAATCCCTTGATGTTGAGTCTCAGCTCATTATAGGATTTCTGTCCCATGGTGCCAGGAAGGTCCATACCCCTGGGAGTCATGTCCCACATACACAGGGGGAGGGCAGTGAGTTTGCTTGTTGTGTTGGCTGGAGAGAGAGGCCACGTCTGAGCAACAAAAGAGGTTCTCTTGGGGGTAACTCTTAGGCCTAATTTGAAATAGGCTTGACCTATCCTTTGTGGGGTTAAGTTTCATACGAACAAATTCCAAGATTAGGGGCTCAGCCTGCAGCATTGGTTGTCCCCACTGCTTGGGAGAATATAAAGAATTCAACTTGAGAAAGTTCGGTTTTTCCCCTTTTTCATCATTCCCCGAAGGGGGCTTTGCAAATACTTTTTTATTCACTGTACAAATCACTCTGGGATTTATCAGGGCATCACTCTGGACAAACCAACAAATCTCATGCCCTACTCAAGGTTCCATGTACTTATGGTATTCAATTAAGCTGTCTACATAAGTTATATTAGGAAATGCCCCAGTCAAAATATAAATTTTGTACCAAATAAACATTTTTTTGCTTTAGTTTCACACATAAGTTAAAATTTTAAAATATTAATCACCATCGATTTTCAGCACCCTGCAGTAATGACATTCCTTTGTTCTTATGCAAAAACATTTTTAAAATTTGTATTTAGTCACTATCATTATACACTCTAGGCATTCCTAGATTAATACCATCTCAGTCTTTATCATCTTTCTTTCTTTCTGTTTTCATTTGTGCCCCCAGCCCTTCTCCCTCTATCATTCTCACGTTCAGCCTCATTCAGTGTTTTAACATAATTGTATTACAGTTAGGTAATATTGTGCTATCCATTTCTGAGTTTTTACAATCAGTCCTGTTGCACAATCTGTATCCCTTCAGCTCCAATTACCCAATATCTTACCCTATTCAAGAAGGCTTTCTTGAGCTCTCGATGCCAGGTCCTGGCTTATCCTGGCCTTTCTGTCCCATGTTACCAGGGAGATTTACCCCCCAGGGAAGTCTCCCATTTTCTTGCCTACGAAACCTAAGAATAGCAAAATGTCTTACGTCTGAAAGTTCTTCTAATTAGGTATCAAGACAGTTTATCGCAAAAGCCTGACAATTTTGAGGGCTGATGGTTTGTTGATGACTGACAGTGTGTGGCCTTTCAGGAATTTGTGGCCTTCAAGGTCATAGCCATGGACTTCACCTTGGAGGATTGGGAGCAGCTGGGGATGGACCAGGGGGACCTGTTTTGGGACACAGCACTGGACAACTACCAGGACCTCTTCCTGCTGAGTGAGTATCCGCTGCCCTGACCACCACTCTGCCTGGTGACCTTGTGGCTCCCTGTCACCCAGAGGATGAAGTCCAACTCCTGAGCGCTTTGGCTGGCATTCTGCAGCCCAATGGTCTCAGCTAGGGGCAAGTCTGACCTTGGGGACATCTGGCAATGTGTGCAGACATTTTTGATTGTCACCATTAGGTGGAAGGGTACAGCTGCCATCCAGTGGGTAGGCGACAGGGATGATGCTAAACACTCTACAGTGCACTGGTCGATAGCTATTTGCAAATGGTTTGTCTGGCTCTCTGGTGCTGGGAAAGCCATCACCCTAGAATGTTGTGAGAAGGATGTAACAGGAAGGAAGGACAGATACTGCACTCACTCGGCCTTGGGGTGTAACCCATCTCTGAGTAGGAGGCTGCTGTTTACTGTACCTGGGCATTTCCCTTCTTGAATAGCACACAGCCCTCTCTTGTGGGTTTCTCCTGAGATTAAAGCCGTGAGTAGGAGGCTGAAAACCAGCCTTTTGACTTTACCACAGAGATGTAACAAGGTAAGTATTCTATTCCCTTTGCAATTCATTGTTTTCCAGAAAATCTTTTATCCTTTTTTTTTAAGAATGCATGTCTTCTGTGTTAAGAAATCAAAGAGAAATTAAAATTAAAAAAAAAAGAAAGAAATTATGGTACTCTAAGTGTCAGTAGGGCTGTGGATGAGAAACCCTTATCTTGCTCCAGCTCCTTTCCCCAGCCTTATCGCCCCACTTTCTTACAGATCATTCTAGAGTAATCCCTCCAGCTGATATTCCTGATCTTTGCAGATGCTCTACCTAGAAGTCTCTGGACCCTTCACTGCTTTAGGGTTTCTCTTTTTTTAAGTGTGAACTATGACCCCAGGAGTACTCCCTACCCCTCTTCCCTCCTTAGCTCCATTACTTCTTTCTTTCTTTCTTTTTAATCATTATGAACAGCAAACATACAAACATTATTGAAATACACTCTCGATATGGTTACAATCATTGGCTCACAATATCATCACATAGTTTTGTATTCATCACCATGATCATTTTTTGAACATTATTAGCTCCATTACTTTCTAACGACTTATTTTGCTATCTGGCCTACTCTATTATAACATGAGCTCATAAGGGCAGGAAATTTTTTCAACTGTTTTGTTCACTGGTGTATTCCTAGTATTTGAGAACAAACAGTACCTGCTGTTAGATGCTCAATAAATGTTTGTTAAATTAATAAAGGAATAGCAGAAATGGCTGTGTCAGGAGCCAGGTCCTATGTAGGTTGAACACTCAAAATCATCTCTTTTAGTCCTCCAGAAACCCTTGAGGAAGTTTGATTGTCCCCATTTTGCCAATGGGGAACTGAGATTCAGAGTTGGGAAGTTACTTTCCCAGCACTACACAGTAAGCAAGTGACAGACCCAGGCTCTAGCTCGGGTCTCTCCAGCTCCAGGCCACGCCACCCCAGGCCACCATCAGGGTTACCATAATCCCAGTTGACTCAGCTCCCTTTTTCTAGTTCCTCAGTTATGTATTCACCAAGAAACAGAAGAAAAATTTATTCCAAAACATGGTAGAAATAAATTCCATGCCTTGGAAAATGCCATTTGGTGTAATTTCATCACATTGGGGCAGGTTTTCTCCCGATTGAGGTCATAGGTGCTACAGAGCAGCTGCAGGCAGATCCTATCCCAGTGTCCTTGAACTTTTTTTTTATCTACAGCTGACAGTAAGAAATACGTGTACCTCAACTCCCTCAGCACAAATGTACACGTGTATATGAGTAATTAGTTTCCTGTTGCTGCTGTAACAAAGTACCCAAAACTTAAGTGGGTTAAAGCAAAATGAATTTATTATTTTATGAAGTACCAGGGGCCAAAATTCCAAAGTGGGTCCCATTGGGCTAAAATCAAGGTATTGGGAGGGTTGCATTCCTTTCTGGAGACCACAGGGGAAACTTCATTCTCTTGCCTTTTCTATGTTCTAGGATCTGCTCCCATTCCTTGGCTCATTGCCCCTTCCTCCATTTGTAAAACCAGCAGTGGTTGGAGAGTCCTGATGTCCTGTCACTCTGACACTAAGTCTCCTGCCTCCCACCTTGACTTCACAAGATCCTGTGATGACACTGTCCATCCCAGTAATCCCGGGTCAGGTCATCTTCCCAACTTAGGCTCAACTGATTAGCAGTTCTCCCTCCATCCCGACTTTCTTCATTTCCCCTTGCTGTATAATAGAACATATTCATAAGGTCCAGGAATTAAGACGTGGACATCTTTTGGGGGGGGGGTGCATTCTTACCCCTATCACAAGTAGTATATAAAACAAAAAACACTTTCTAAGTGTAGCGCTCTCTAACATTTTATATATATATATATTTTTAATACTAGTCATGGCATACTAAATTGATAGGTTTCCGTGGTTTAGAAAATGCAACTCTAATTTATCAGTGTGTTTTTATTTCCAAATAACAAAAACTGAAGGTAAAACATCTTAAATAGTGGTGATGGTGGTAGATCCATTATTTCACATATCAAGTGCTAAGGGAAGGCTGTTTCAGAATTGGTTAATTCAGCAGCTTAGATAACACAGTCAAGGACCCAGCCTCCTTCCTTCTCTCTTCTCTCTGCTACCCTCAACACATCAGCTCAATATACTGAATTTGACTAATTTATGCCAACCTTCTCTGCAGAGCACCTGTCCATCCACACTCTCACCTGCCCTGGCGAGGGCCCTCTTGCTGGTCAAATAAGTTATAGAGTAGTATTTCATTGTTCACTTTTTTTACTCACGAGATGTATTTGTCTTTCTGTATGTTAACCCCTTATCATTTTTAGATGGTGCACATCTCTTTTTCCACTCTGGGGTCACTTTGACTTTGTGTTATATGATTAAATTTATCTTTTTTCCTTTTTTTTTTCTTTTGCTTTTGGAGTTTAGCTTAGGATATTACCTTGTATTTTTCTTCTGTAAACTTGATAGTTCTTTATTTCACATTTAGGTTTTTAAATCTATCACAGAGACCACAAAGCTTCATATGTTTACTCCCTGGTCCTTTAAGAACAAGTTTGCAGACCTCTGGTTTAAATAATTTATGCCTTTCTCTCTTTGATGAAACTCCTTCTTATTCTTTCATACCCACTTCAAACCATCCCTTCTGGAAGCCTTTACAGACTTTCTCCTTCAAGCAGAAAGTTGCTCACTCCCTTGGTCTCCCTGAGCCCATGCAGCCCTTGATTAGAGCCCTGGTCCCATTGGTTGGTAACTTTCTCTAAAGCTGAACCTCTCACCCTGAACAGACTAGGAGGTTCACAAGGGCGAGACCAGGCCTGATGGCTCAGCCCAGCATTTGAGGCACATGGTTGATGTGCCCCTGGCCGCTTGACCCCTTGCCCTGTCCCTTCATCTTCTTCCCCTCCTGGGACACTAGACTTCTCCCTGCTTGGAGAGCTAGCCTGGGGCCTTTGCACATGCAGCCCCTTCTCCTGCTACTGTCTTTTCTCTCTTCTTCAGTTGCCAAATTTGTCCCCTTTCTTCAAGACTTTATTGAGAAATTACTTCCCCTTCCCAGGCCAGGTTGGGCTTCTTCTTTAGACCCCATATCTCCTGCATATAGCCTCTATCCCTTAGAGATAGACCTCTGTGCTCCACCTGGCCCTCCTTCCCACATGGAAGTTGGCTGAGGGCAGAGCCCAGGACTGATTGGACTCTGGATCCCAAGCCCGTTCCATCCCTGGGCCTGGCCCACAGAGCTCAGGTGATGTGTGGTCCAGGATGAGTGAGTAAGTCATGAAGGAGCAGTAAATCTGTGCCCACCCACAGCTGTCATAGCTCTGATTACCCTGATCACTGACAGTCTTGGTGGGTCTCTCCCCTCCATCAGATTGGGAACGCTCCAGAGTAGGATGTTCTGACTTCGTGGGCATCCCTGGAATCCCCTGGCACAGGAGGTTTGTGCCAGATCAACGTTCAAATAGTTGGAAAGGCCAGAAGGTGCCCACTGAACGTCTGGATGGACCCACCCACCCTTGTTGACAACTCTGTGTTCTCTCCTTGCAGACCCTCCCAGACCCAAACTGACCTCCCATCAGGATGGCAGGGAAGAGCTGGAGGCCCTGGTGAGAGGAAGCCCCAGAGCATCAAGTCCTGGTGAGTGAGTAAGAACCAGGCCGGCAGGGAGGGGCATACAAGCAACTGAGGATGGTGGGCTAGTAGCGAATGGCCCTTTACTATTTTTTTTTTCCAAGTTGTATAAGGTTGACTTTATTTTATTTTATATTTTTATTGACAAACTTCACATACATACAGTCCACATATGGTGAACAGTCCAGTGGCTCACAATGTCATCGCTTAGTTGTGTATTCATCACCATGATCATTTTTAGAACATTTGCATCATTCCAGAAAAAGAAATAAAAAGAAAAAAGAAAAATCTCATACATCCCATATCCCTTACCTCTCCCTCTCATTGACCACTAGTTTTGCAATCTACCCAATTTATTTTACCCCTTAGTCCCCCTATTACTTATTTATTTTTTATCTATATTTTTTTTACTTATCTGTCTATACTCTTGATAAAAGGAGCATCAGATAATCACATGGTCACATTGTAAAAGTTGTGTCATTATACAATCATCTTCATGGGTATTGGAACACAGCTCAACAGTTTCAGGAACTTCCCTCCAGCTACTCCAAAACACCATAACTAAAAAGGAATATCTATATACTTCTTAAAAATAACCTTCAGTATAACTTCTCAACTCAGTTTGAAATCTCTCAGCCACTGAAACTTTATTTTGTCTCATTTCTTGCTTCCTCCTTTTGGTCAGGAAGGCTTTATCAATCCCCTGATGCCAGGTCCTAGTGAATCCCGGGAGTTCTGTCTCACATTGCCAGGGAGATTTACACCCTTGGGAGTCATGTCCCACATAGTGAGGAAGGCTGTGAGTTCACCTGCTGAGTTGGCTTAGAGAGAGAGTGAGGATCGGCCCTTTCTTACCCTCCATTCACAGAACCTCCAGCCAGAGACTGGAGTCAGCCAGCAGCATATCTTCCCAGACATCTCCACACCCAGTGTCTGGGTTTCATTCTGCAACTTGCTAGATTCATTCCAGTGGTATTGGGGCACCTGGGTAGGCCCCTCACTCTCTGGCCTGCCAGCCATGTATTTGTGTCCCTCAGCTTTCAAAGTATGTCTGTCCTTCTGCCCCCTCTTCATTCCTTCCTGGCTTAGGAAGGATGGGCTTTCTGTTCCCTGTCTCTCTCCTGTCCTTCTTTAGGCACCCATCAGCACTGCACGTCCTTTGGTCGGCCTGTATTACTCCCTTAGGATAGGCCCCAAAGGGCATACTCAGTGACCACCCTTGTTGGTAGTTCATGCCCAGGCATTAATGCCACCAAGAGCATTTGCTCTGCAGCATTCCAGCCCAGGGTTCTTGCAGATGGAGCTGGTTAGGCAGCTGCCTAGGGTGCTATTATCAGCCAGGACCTCCCTGTACAAGAAGGCAGAGGCAGGTGCCTTGCTGGGGTCTGGGACTTTTCTCATCCTGGTGTCATTAACATGAGGAAGGACCCCCCCAAGTCAGAGGTACACGGGAGTGGTGTCAATACTCAGTGGTCTTAGCCTCCATCTCTGGTCAGCTTCAGCAGTGTTCTTGGCTCACCTCTCATGAGCTCTGGAATGAGAGCTCTCTGCAGTCCCCTGTTCACTGTACCAGTGCTTTTGTATGATTTACTCACCCAGGTCCAGACTCCTTACCATCTCTGATTTCTCTTTCCATCAGCTCAACATATAGGACGTTTCTGAACATAAGCAGTCAGACCTTTACCAACAACCAGATACGTTTCCTAAGCTAATCTCATACCTCTTTCTCTTCCAATAGCTGCAGTCATATTGTATTCCTATAACTTGTTTCTCTTTCCCCCTTTGATAGTAGACTTCTCTAGGAAGTAGACTTAGGCAGAGTCATGCTTGAATTCCCAGGTCCCAACACCATGCTTGGCATATAAGAAATGCCTGTATAGGCCTGTTGACGCATTCCAGGGGTGGAATAGAAAAAAGTATGAGCAAAGGTATGGTGAGAAAAATGAGCCAGATAATTGTGGGAGACACAGTAGAGGCAAAGTTGACAATTAAGGGCAGCACTTGGTTTTGGAAAGTTTTAGTTTGCGAGTTTCATTTCCAGGCTGAAAGACACTGATCAGTCTCTGAGCTACCAAATATTAATAGATGGTGAGCCAGAAATTTCAGGAGAAGGAATAGGCCTGGAAAAGAGCATTGATAGTGTAAGAAGTGGGGAGAGGGGTGGCATAGAGCAGTGAAATTTGTGTTTGAGCAACATTCCCAGAGAGCAGTATGACTTGGTAGTTAAGATGAGCTGGGTTTGAATCCTAGTTCCACTTCTTACTTAGCTGTGAAAAAGTTTAACCATGTCCACCTATGAGGGACTGTGGCTATGAGGAGTAATGGAATGTGTGCCTGATGTCAGCAAGCAAGCATGCCACAAATGGGAATTACTCTGTTCAGAGAACATTCCCTGTGGCCAGCCTCCCGTCTGGCAGGCCCGGACTGGCATTGGAGATAAATAGATGAGCAATGGATTGTCCCCTTCAAATAGCTCACTATCTGCTCAGGGGTCAGATGCACTAAAAAACAATCACAGAAGGCAGTAAGTCCTTCGATGGCACTCCAAGAATACATGACAGGGCACTGTGGGGGCTGTCAGAAAGGATGCTACCCAAGCTGAGCACTGAAGGACACCTGGGAGTTTACTCAGGAAGTGTGATACAGGATGAGGGATCAGTAAAGGCACAAAGATAGGAGAATAGGGTAGACTCAGGGAACTGCAAGATTTCTGTGGGGCTGGCACAAAGAATGCTGGTACTTTTTGTCTCCAGACCAGGACAAGTCATGGAAGGCTTTTAATCAGGGGAGTGACATGGTCAGATCTGTTTATTAGAAAGTCCTTTGAGGTTAGTGTAGATGAGTGGAAAGAGAGATGGGAGGCCAAGTAGGAGCCTGGGAGTTGATGATAGAGAGGAGAGAAAGGAAGTGAGAAACTGAAGGAGACTTTACAGGAAGTAGGGCACCTGACTTGAGGGAGGGGAGGAAAGTGATGACTGACTCCTGTGATTCTGGCTTAGAGGACTGGATGGATAGTGGTAGTGTTCTCTGGGATAGAGGACCCCTGATCTCAGGAACAGGTTTTGGTGACAGTGATAGAGACGAAGAGAGAAAGGAGATGATGAGTCTGGAAGACTTTTTAGGGAACATATTTTAATGTAGGCCTGGGTGATGGTGGTGAATATTGACTGAGAGTATCTCCTTCCCTACTGAAAGGCTGCTGTTCCCACCTTCCCTCTTAGCCTTCCTGGAAGTGTGTTCTTTGTTCTCAATGATACTGGTTGAAACTAGATCACTACCTCCAGTCCCCTTTTATTGATCCCCATTTTGGAGAACCTTGACCCAAGTCCTGTCACCCATATTCCCACTAGTCTATGTTCTCATCCTCCAGTTCCTATCTTTTCACCACAGGGAACAGGAGATGTTTGCACTTTCCTTCTCTTTCAGACATGGCTGAAATCAAGAACTCTCCTCTTAAGCAAGAAGAAGGACTATCCCTGGAGATAATGGAGACCTTTTCAAAGGATGGCCTCTGGAACTCCAATTTGGGAGAAGCCTGTATTGGTGAGAGCTGGTTAGAAAATTTGCTAGGAGATCCAGAAAGTCTTCTGAGGTCTGATGTCACCAACAAGGAAAGTCCCACAAAATTCAATAGTCAAGAATCTAAGGGAAGTTTTAGTCCAAGGTCTCTCCTTTTCATGGGAGAGGAGTCCATGATGTGTGATCTTCCTGAAAAGAGCCTTACACCAGTTAAGTCTAAAGAATGTAGGAATGACTTTGGATACTACTCAGACCAGAGCCAACAGGACACAGTCCAAGAGGAAGAGAAACTGTACAAATGTAGTGACTGTGGAGAAACCTTCAGTCAGAGTTACCATCTCATCCAGCACTGGGTTATTCATACTCAAGAAAAACCCACTGTGTGCCAAGGCTACGAGCAAGATTCCAACCCAAGTTCGTGCCCTAATGTGCATCAGTTTACTCACACAAGCTATACATCCTATGTGTGTAATGAGTGTGGGAAAACTTTCAGTCAAAATACACACCTCCTTTGGCATCAGAAAATTCACAGAAAAGAAAAACCATCTAAGGGTCAGGATGGTGACTGTGCATCCAGTCACAGTGCTCGGCATGCTCCAAAGCAGAAAATTCACATAGCTAAGAAGTCCTACAAATGTAACGAATGTGGCAAGAGTTTTGGCCGAATCTTTCATCTTACTCGACATCAGCAGACCCATACTCGGAAATGCTATGAATGTGCCACATGCAAGGAGACCTTTAGCTTTCGTAAATACCTCATCCAACATCAGAAAATTCACATTGCAAAAAGTGCTGCTGAATGTCAAGAGTGTGGGAAGACTTTTAGGCGGAACTCATCACTTATCAAACACCAGTTTCTTCATACTGGAGAAAAACCTTATAAGTGTAATGAATGTGGGAAACCCTTTAGCCATGCCTCAACACTAAAGATCCATCAGAGGGTCCACAGTGGAGAGAAACCTTACAAATGCAGTGAATGTGGGAGAGCCTTCTTCCGGAACACTCACCTTAGTGAACATCAGAGAATTCACACAGGCTATAGGCCCCATAAATGTCATGCATGTGTCAAGAGTTTCAGCCGGCCCTCACACCTTATTCGACATCAGTCGATGCATATCACAGAAAAACCCTACAGTTGTGCTGAATGCAAAGAGACTTTCAGTCAAAATGAACACCTTGTTCAACATCAAAAAATCCATGCTGTAGATGCCCCCTACGAATGTCAGGAGTGTGGAGAACGCTTCATTTGCATCTCGACTCTAAATTGCCACCAGAATGTTCACATCAGAGAAAAACAAAGAATGGATGAGAGCGGTAAAATCTTGAATCAGAATGCACAACAGAGAGAGTATCCAAGGATTAGTGAGAAGTGCTATAAATGTAACAAATGTGAGAAAACCTTTAGCCGCAGCAAGTACCTAAATCAGCACCAGAAGGTTCATACCAAGGTAAAGCCCTTTGAGTGTAAACAGTGTGGGAAAGCCTTTAGCCAAAGTACACAACTTATTCGCCACCAAAAACTCCACTCTGGAGTGAAACCATATGAATGTGGGGAATGTGGGAAAACCTTTGGCCGCAGGTCCTCCTTCACAGAACATCAGGCCTCCCACACAAGTGAACATGGCTTTAAATGCAATGAGTGTGGAAAGATCTTCAGCCAAAGTACACAGCTTTCAGCACATCAGTTAATTCATAGTGGAGAGGAACCCTTTCAGTGTAACAAGTGTGACAAAGTCTTCACTGAGATTAGTTATCTTATTCAACATCAGAGTATTCATACCAGAGAGAAGCACTTTGAGTGTAATGAATGTGGGAAAATTTTCCGTCAGAGCTCATGCCTTTCTAAACATCAGAGGGTTCACACAGGTGAGAGACCCTACAAATGCAGTGACTGTGGGAAAACCTTCAGCCTGGGCACTCAACTTATTCGACACCAGAGAGTTCACACTGGAGAGAAACCTTATGTGTGTAACGAATGTGGGAAAGCCTTCAGCCAGAGCTCATGTCTTTCTGTTCACCGAAGAATTCACACTGGAGAGAAGCCCTACGTATGTGAGAAATGTGGAAAAGCCTTTGCCCAGAAAGCCAATCTAATGCAACATGAGCGAATTCACACTGGTGAAAAGCCTTATGCCTGCAGTGTGTGTGGCAAAGCCTTTGGCCTCAGCGCTCACCTTAGTCAGCACCAGAGAATTCACACTGAAGAGAGACCTTATGAATGTCAGTATTGTCAGAAAGCCTTTAGATGCTGCTCGGGCCTAAACCGACATCTACGAGTTCACACTGAAAAGTAACTGTGGCTAGTAGAGGCAGTACAACAGAGAGCATGTGCCTCTGAGGTCTAAAATGGATACTGCTACATTCAATCTACCTTCCTACCCCCACCCCAAGTAAATCTCTATTTCTGTTATAAAGCTTGCACACATGAGTTTCATGGAAACACAAAACTTGAGAAGCAATATAGCATCAGGATGAAGAGGTAGACACTGGAGCTAGTTCGCCTGAGTTAATTCCCAGCTCTCCCATGTACTACCTCGGTGACCTTGGGAAAGTTGTGGAACCTCTTAGGGCCTCAGTGTCCTCATCTGTAAAATAGGACTGGTTTTGGTTCTATACCTCAGAGGACTGTTGTGAGGATTAACTAAGTTAATACATGTAAAGCACTTAGAAGAAGCCCAGCACATAATAAGTACTCACAAAGTATGAGCTTTGAGTACACATTAGATATTACATAAATATATTCTTTTATATTAAAAGGAAGAAAAGTATTGGCAGGCTTCTATCTCTGTTTACTGCAGTTAATGTTCTTATTAATATTATACATGGCTTTAATTAAGTTTTTCTTCAGAATTAACCTTAAGCTTAATTTGGTTCCCCAAACCTAGCACCTTGCTTTCTAAAATTGCTAGTGTTTTCCTTCCTTTCCTCCATCTCTAGTTTGTCCTAGGTATTTTTAAATTAACCCACAGGAAGTCAAGAAAAACATGTTAATTCCGAACTCCTAAGCTTGCAAACTGCTCGTTCCAAAAGGAGCTACGTGCACACACACTGCCCACCCCTTCCCTTTATCTTCCTTCTGCTGCCCCACTACAGCTGTTGGCTATATGGTTTGAGAGCCAGTTTATCATGGAAGTTAATAACCCTGAAAACACAGTTGGATTTGGTCAGGAATGCTTCATTGACTTGCCTTAGAGCACAGCCTATCCAGAAGAGGTGTTTGCTGGTGAAATTGTGCTGTATAAAAATGATAACTGAGATTTTTTACCATGCAACAAACCTTTATCACAGGTAGCCACTTACCAGGCACATGGCTTCTTGGCTCTGGTGGGAGTATACCAATATGCAAAGCCCTGCCATTTCTTCTGGAATGAGAAACGGAATGAAAGAGCCTGTTTTCATAGTGCTGTCACTTGACAATTGACATCTAAATTTGCACATTCATCCATGTCACATAGCAAGGTCTGTGGCTATCAAGGATTGTTGGAGAGCCCAGTGTCTGTACTTTTGGAGCCCTTGAATAAGCCATTCACGTCGGCCAAGCCTATTCCATAAGCTGAGACTCACAATCGTGCAATCAGCTAGCTGCCTCTTGATGAAGCTGCCTCAACTCTGGATGTTTGTATCCTACCCACCCCTTAAACTAGCCACTCACCTACTGGAGATATTGGATACTGACACACTTTTAATATCTCATATTTTGGGTACTTAAAGTTTTGGAGAATATGCTCTGTACTCTTGGACTTTTAGAACTTTGCAGTTTGAGTTCTGCTGTTGGTTTTGTGGTTTCAGCTGTTTGGGCACTTCTTGATTGGCCATTGGGCACATACTTCAGTGGAGAGCATACTGTTCTTAAAATGATTACAACTTTTAGCCTACTGCATGGATCCCTGATTTCTGGAAGCCTCTCCGGTCTGGGAGATAGTTGCATTATAAACTGAAGGATGTACGAAGTGTGGAGCAGATCTGAAGCGGAGACATGGGTTGATAAGTTTGTTTTCAACAAGAGAGTTTTGACACCAAAGAAAGAGGTCAGGGACCCTATAGAAGATTAGCAGCTATGGGGGTGGGGGGCAGTCTCTGCACTTGGTTACCTCTCTGTTGCTGTGGACTCCTGTAGAAATACCTTCCAGGTGTGCATGTTGGTTTTCTGATTAAAGTTTTGAATATAAAAGTGTTTGTTCCTCTTCTCAGCCTGGTGTCACACTCCCAGCCAAATACTGAGGTACAGAGTACCTGCCTGCAGGGCACACACTTTCCAGGGAGGGGGGGTTTGAAAAGTAGGCACACAAATAATTATAAGCAGGAATCACTTTTAAACCTTGAAGGGGAGAAGAGAGCAACATGGGAGAGAAGGCTTCTGAGAGGAAAGGACATTTTGAGGTGAGTCTTGAAAGGAGGAGGAGCATCTGCATCTGGTGGGGGTCAGCACTCCAGGTCGATGAGAGAACAGAGGCAGGGTAGAAGGAGCAGGGCTTGGGGCTGCAGGTGCGTCCAGGGAGGGGAGGAGAGTCCTGCCTTGCTGGTGTATCATCAAACCTTTATTGCCTATCATCTACATGGCTGGCCCAGTCCTTGGAGCTGGGCCACAGTGGAGAATGGGACAGGCAGGTCCCTGCTGTCACAGTGCTTATGTTCTAGTGAAGCCAGGAAGGTAAAAATGCAACCCATAGAGCCTGACAGATTGGTCTCAGAACGGCAGCATGAGAGGCGAAGGAGATGCTGCCATTGCCTGCACAGCCTTTGGCCAGTGGGTGGAAGCAGCGAGGTCACGAGAAGCCCTCCAGGACCCCAGTGGAGAAGGCAGCTGGAGCGTGGCCTTTGTTTTCTCCTTTCTGCTGTCTTGACACCCTACATTGGGGCATCTTTACCTCAGGGATGAGGCTGTACTCTGGGAGAGCAGAGCCACGAACTGGGGGAATCTGGGTCCAAGGGAGGCCTGGAACATGACAGGAGAGGGCACCAAACTTCTGTTTTGTCCAAGCCCCTGTTTGTTCTTTGCAGCTGAATCCGGTCCTCGTGGGTCATCATCAGTTTGGTGCAGTTGCAGACTGCAGCACTGAGTACTGGTCTTCTGGTCCACGTGGGGCATCTGCTTGGGGCTAATTGCTGGAAGTGAAACGCGTTTGAAATGAGCTCATTACAAATGCAGTGCAAGTTTTCTGCAGAATCTCTAGGGACTCATCAAGCAAATTTCACTCAATGGAGCCAGAGACCACCATACACTCACACTTTTTGGTTGTTCTTATCAATACTATAACATAACATTTAGCATTATTGCATTCAACCTCTTTGATTAGACTGTCACGTCTTGCAGGCAATACTGGATTTTGCACTTCCCTATATCTGTGGTGCCTGCCACTATACCTATCTTGAAGTTACATGTTATATAACTTCTTCCCTCCTGGGGGAAGGCAGCATCTGGGATTAACTGGCTCTGGCTGCTGAATGTTGGCTGAAAAGTTCGCCATGGTCCAGGAACCCCCTCCCGGAAGAAAAAACTGCAGCTTTGCAGTGAAAGAGAGGAAGATAAAATTCCCTGTTTTAGAAACTGAAGTCTTGGTTTAGAATAGAATTAAGGAAAGGAAAACATTTAATCCTTGCTGGCTTGAACCTGATTAGAGATTTGTGATTCGAAGTGACAGGAATTGATAACTACCCCCCCCCATACCCATTTTCCCCTTCTCTGGGAATAGAACTCCCAAGACTTAGCTGGGCATTCGGCCTCCTGGAATAAAAACTATGGTTTCCAGCCTCTCTTGCCACTGGCAGATACATCGCTAAGTTTGGCCGATGGGAAAGAAGTGGTAGGAATGTGTACACCCTCTGGGAAGTGGCCCTAAAGGAAGGGTGGCCTGCTCCCCTGTTCTCCCCGACTCGCTGGAATGCAGTTGTGATAGCTTCCTTTGGACCACTATTAGGAGCCATTTTATGCCACGAGGTGAAAGCCACATGTTAAGAATGACAAGCACTAAAAGGAACAGGAGCCCCTCCTTGTGGAACTGCTATACTTGTCCTTAGAATGCGTGTGTCACCATGAAAAGGAAACAGGCTATCATTTTAAGGCCATTGCATTTGAGGCTTTCAGTAACAGCTGAGCTGAATCTTTTCTCCCTGCTCCCATACCCCTGCTCACTTTTTTATTGATGTATCTCCCAGTGCCTAGAACAGTGACTGGCACAAACTTGGCATTCAAAATGTATTTACTGGTGCTCGCTTCGGCAGCACATATACTAAAATTGGAACGATACAGAGATTAGCATGGCCCCTGCGCAAGTCTGACACGCAGGTTCGTGAAGCGTTCCATGTTTTAAAAAACAAACAAACCAAAAAACGTATTTACTGAATGGATGAAATTAATACCAAAAAAGCAATATATGTAACAAAGGGTTATAACCAGAATGTGTAAAGAAGGTCTGCTGTACTGATTACCTACTGGTATGTAACATTATCCGAGAACATAGTGCTTTAAAACAGCAGACATCTTTGGGTCTAGAGTTCAGGAGGGGCTGGTGGTTCTGGCTCAAGGTCTCTCGTGAGGTTACAGTCAAGATGAAACTGTGACGCCCTGACTAGGGTTGGAGGTTCCTCTTCTGAGCTCACTCCGGAGAGAGAGAGAACGCTGCAGTGCCTTTTATGATCGTGTCTCCAGTACCTCTCCTCACTTCCATTTATTCATTCGAAGCAAGTCACCAAGTTCAGCCTTACTCTTGAGAGGGAAATCAGCAATGAGAAAATCTCATTTTAAGTGTCAGACTGTCAAAAATTTAAATTTTCAATCATGTCCAGTTGCCTAGAGGGTTGGGAAATCATATTTTCTTAGGCAATAATGAGAATATAAATTGATTGAATCACTTTTTAGGACAATTTGACAATGTCGTTAATATGAAAATATGAACCCAGAAATTCCACTTCTAGATATTTATGGTCATAGTTCCATAGGCGAATGTTCAGTGCAGCACTGTTAAAAGGAAAAATCAAACAATCAAAATGTCCATTAACATGGGGATGGATAAGCAAAACATAGCATATTTATATAATAGAAAATTATGCAGTAGTTAGAAGGAATATACAAGCTCTAAATGAATTAGTGTGAAAACATCACTGAGTGAAAATTGCAAGTTGCAAAATTCCATATGCAATTATTTACAAATACAATGTTTTCTATGGCCACATATAAATGCATGTAAAATTATTAAAAGAGAATTAAAACCCAAACTCACCGTGGTTATTTCTAAGAAGGGAAGCAACATTGAGGCCAGTGGTCAAAGGACAAATAAAGGTCTACCCAGAATGTTCCAGTATATTAAGAGTCTGGATTTGGGTGTACTCTCATAACTAAATGTTAATAATAAAAAAAAAGCTGTAACTGTGGGTGATCATCAGTCTGAACATCTGTAAACAGAAAGATCCCTTTTTGGAACCAGTGGTTCTGTCTCCATTGTGCCATGGGACTGATGTATTTTTAAACTTTTTTTGTTTGCTTTTTTTTTTTTTGGTTTTGGGACTCATGTATTTTAATAGTGTTCAGTGGGACACGTGGTACCAAAGGGCACAAAGCCCTGCCCTGGTCGCCCCTTCTGAGCAGTCCACAAGAATCTCCAGGGCACAAAGCCGATGAGCTTTGTACAAAAGGCAGTTTAGGTAGTGGTTACACACAGACTTCAGGAGGAGACTCCTGAATTTCAATTTTGGTTCTAGCTGTACCACCTTGGGCTAGTGACTTCTCAGTGCCTTGCTTTCCCTCTCTGCACCTCTGAAGGCTAGCGTGAGGCTTAAATATTGCTCCCAATGCCTGGCACATAGTAAGCACAGTTAAAAGTAAGCTATTACATTTAGGTAAACTATTTACAGAAATGTAACATATATAGAGAAAAGCACATGAGCCATAAGCTTACCACATGACGAATTTTCACAAACTGAACACGTCTATGGTAGATCATTATAATCAAGGCCCCTAATAAACCCTGCTTCTGTGTGCATGCCCTCTGCCCTGTCATTGCATCAAGGACATGATGTTTTATTTCCCCACACCCTAGAATCTATACAGCACTGGTTGTTTCTTCTTTATAATGTGGCAGAAGAGATGGGTAGGTTTCAGACTCTAGGCCTTAAGAGGCCTTGCTCTTTCCTCGTTCTCTCGGAGCTCTGAGACCAGTGTGCTGTGCAAGAGCCCAGTCCAGTCCACTGGAGGATGAGAGGTCCCTGGCGAGGAACCGAGGGGGCCAGCCGACAGCCAGGACCAACTCCCACCCAGCCGGGCTGATCCTCCAGCTGAAGACAGCCACATGAAAAAACCCAGGCAGAACCCACAGAGGAACTTCCCAGGCAACCTGCAGAACCCTGAAAAATAATAAATCATGTTTTAAGCCACTAAGTTTTGGGGTTGCTTGTTATTCAGCCATAGCTAACATAACACCCAGGTTACTAGACCCCAGATTAAAAGAGGGAATATTTTCAACCCTCTACGGCCATCCCAATCACTAGCCCCCAAAGATAATCACTATCATAACTTCTATCACTGCAGATGAATTTTAATTTTGATCTTGACATAGTGGACTCATTCAGTGTGTACTATTTTGCTCACTTACCCAGCTCACACCCCACTCTGCCCCACTCCAGTTCTGAGGACCAAATGCCTTCACTAAGCATTTTATTTACATCAAATCAAAGGGGCATCTTATTTACATCGAATCACTAGGACCGCTGTTGAAGTTAGGAAGTTGAAGGCGGCTACCATTCTCCCTCCTGCAAAGAGGAGCCCAATCATCTGGAGAAGACCCCTGCCCAGCTCGGTCCACGTTGTTTGGGTGGCACTGACCCCTCTCCCCTCTTCCAGTACAGAGGATAAGATCAGTCAGCGTCTCCCATCCCTGTGGGAACCATAATTTGAATCCAACCATGTGACCCAAGCCAGACTAATGGGAGCCAGTTTGGCTTGAAAGCACAGACTCTAACCAATTTTAGGTCCCTGGCAATCCTAACCAGAAAGGCAACCCCTTTAGAAATTTGGTTCAGCTGCTCTAATAGAAGCATTATCAGGGCCTAAATAAAACCTGAGGTTTATTTCTCTCTCATGCCAGGAGAAACCTGGTAAGTAAACCTGGGTTGGAAGGCAGGAACCCAGGTTCCTTCTAGGAGGAATCCAAGGTGTCGCCCCCATTCCCATGGTTAACCTGGCTCACCGCACATGTCCACAATCCAGCTCGAGGGAAAGGGGAGAGAGCTGAGGACCAGCAGCTTCCTTTGAAGGTCATGATCCGGAAGTTGCCCATCTCCCTTCCATTCACACTCCATTGGCTAGAGCTTTGGCACATGGCGAGACCTACGTTGTAAGGAAGGCTGGGAAATGTAGTTTCTAACCAGCTGGCCTGTGCCCAGCTAAGACTCAGGGGAATCTATTACTGAAAGAAAAAGGAGGGAAATGAGTATCAGGGAACAGATCAGCATCCAACACACCAAGCCTGAAGAGAGTATTTTTGTGTGTAATAAGCTATGTAAGGTGTGCTGATTTGAAACTCTTGTGTACCCCAGAAAAGCCATGTTCTTTCACCCTGATTCAGTATTACTAGGTGGGATCTTTTTTTTTTTTTTTAAACTTGGTAACTCATTCACTCATTTATTCAACAAATATTCTTTAAGGTGCTATTACTCCTTTGCTCCCTGTTCAGTCATTGCTGCTGCTTGCTGCTATGATTTTTTTTTAACTTTTTTTATTGTATAGTATAACACATATACAAAGCAAAGAAATAAAAAGCAATAGTTTTCAAAACACTCTTCAACAAGTAGTTACAGGACAGATCCCAGAGTTTGTCATGGGCTACCCTACCATCCTCTCAGATTTTTCCTTCTAGCTGCTCCAGAATATAGGAGGCTAGAGGGCTTAAATACTTTTTCATCATCACAATAAACTTTTTTCCTGCTTTTTTTTGTGGAAAATAACATATATACAAAAAAGCTATAAATTTCAAAGCACAGCACCTCTATTAGTTGTAGAACATATTTCAGACTTTGACATGGGTTACAATTTCACAATTTTAGGTTTTTACTTCTAGCTGCTCTAAAATACAGGAGACTAAAAGAGATATCAATTTAATGATTCAGCATTCATATTCATTTGTTAAGTCCTATCTTCTATGTATAATTTCACCATCACCTTTGACCTTTCCACGCCTCTCTCTAGGGTTGTTTGGGTTATGGCAACTCTAAATCTTTGCCATTGGAAGGGCCTGCACTACTATGGGGTAGGGAGATGGGACTATCTGATGTTCTGGAGAGGCTGGGCCCTCTAGGTTTCAGGACGTATCTGGACCAGGGACCCATCTGGACATTGTAGGTTACTGGAAAGTTACTCTAGTGCCTGGAACCCTTGTGGAATCTTATATATTGCCCTAGGTGTTCTTTAGGATTGGCTGGGATGGTCCTGGTTGGGAGTTGGAAGGTTATGATAGGTAGCAAGGTCTACCTGAAGCCTAGCCTCTCAAGTCTATTTGAACTCTCTCTGCCACTGATATTTTATTAGTTTCACTTCTTTTCCCCCTTTTGGTCAGGATGTAATTGTTGATCCACAGTGCCAGGTCTGGATTCATCCCAGGGAGTCATCTCCCATGTCCCCAGGGAGACTTTCACCCTGGATGTCATGTCCCATGTAGGGGGGAGGGCAATGATTTCGCTTGCAGGGTTGGGCTTACAGAGATGGGTGGGACCTTTTGATTCAGTTATTTCCATGAAGATGTGACCCACGCAGTTGTGAGTGAGACCTTTTGATTAGGTGTTTCCACCATTTAAAGGACCTACTGGAGTCCTTTAAGAGGGAACCTTTCTGGAAAAAGCCAACAGAAGCCACACATCCAACATGAGACTCAGACCTTCAGAGAGGCAGGGCCCAGCAGACCTCACCATGTGCTTCCCCTGAGAAGCTAAGCAAGCCAGAACCAGGAGAGAGACAAAGGAAGCCAAGAGATGAAACCCAGCTCTGGAAAAGCAAAGCATGGAACCCTCACAGGAACAGAGGCTGAAAGCAACAGAGCCCAGCAGCAAGAGATCAGCAGATGCCAGCCACCTGCCTTCCCAACTGACAGAAATGGTTTAGATAAGATCAGCCTTTCTTGAGTGAAGGTAACCTCTTGTTGGTGCCTTAATTTGGACATTTTTTTTTCACCCTTTAGATCTATAAACTTGCATCTTAATAATTTCCCTTTTCAAAAGTCATCCTGTTTCAGGTATATTGCATTCTGGCAGCTTTAACAAACTAAAACATGAAGGACCTTATCGGAGAGGCATACAGGGGATTGTGCACAAGGCCATTTATTGCAATCTTGGCCAATAATGGTGAAGACTGCCCAGCAAAAGCGGGCCTCGATGCATCTTCAGCTCATTTATATGACAGAGGTTAAGTGTTTTCCTAAAGTGTGGGCAGGGCATGGATCTATGGTGAGCCACATAATGATTTTAGTTGGTCTTCAGACCGGTTATCCAAATGACCCTTTTCAATTCTAGTCCAATCTCAGTTAATCAAGAAAAAAGCATGTACTGCATTAATTCCTCTGTAATCAGAGAGAGCAAGCCTCAGGCCCAGGCTGTAGCTTTTAGCTTGAATTTAACACTGTTTTGGTAATTCTTTTAACACCCCTCCACCCCCACTCAAGTTTTCCAATATTGACATGAGATACTAGCTTCCGACTCATGGTGGTGGTAGAAAATTTTCTTTAAAAATATTTAAGTAAAAAGAGTGAGCTGATTTAAAGGGAAAATTTGACCGTGGCAAGTAATTGAGAGCGGTCTGGGGGAAACGTATTAACTAAGGCACAGTGTCCATTACAATGGATTCTGCTATAACCAAATTTATGGACTTGATCATGCCATGGTGACACATTTGAGTGTCAGATCTCAGTAGCTTAGCAGAACAAAGGGTTATTTCTCACTCATGTTACATTCCCCGTGTGGGCTGGCAGGAGGGGGTCAGGGGATGGGGGGGGTCCCCATCTATCTGCATTGAGACCCTGCTAACAACTGCTCCAGCCCAGGGAACATCTGGCCTCCTTGGCCGCCACAGCGGGAAAAGGAGAGAGCCGGAGGGTCCAGTGGGAGTTTCTTACTGCTGCAGCCTGGAAATGAACATGTCACTTACATTCAAGTTCCCTCAGATTCGTCCCACCGGCCAAACTGCCAAAACGCCGGGAGCTGTCGCCTCTGTGCCCAAGAAAGAGAGGCGCCCTGGATGCTGGGGGCCCTGATAATGTCTAAAATCATAACCGCTTTCTTGAAGCCTTGAGGGTGACGTCGGGAAGGGCTCATGATATAATAATAAGTGATAAGCAGCAATTATACTTAGAAGATTACAAAAATATTCTATGGTGACAGAAAAAAGACTGGAAGGAAATTCACCAAAATCTTCAGAATGTTTGTTTCTATATAAATGATTTCAGTTTCGTCCTCATACTTTCCAGGATTTTCCACCAGGAACAGGTATCATATTATTTTACAGAATAATGCATAAGTACATTCTTTTAACAGATTTGAGTAATACAAAAGTGTACAGAAGAAAAGAAGAAATTCCCTCTTCTCCATCCCATCACCACCCTGTAGTTAACCCTTGCACCCCATACGCATTAGCTTCCTTTTCTTCCTTACATGTGTAGAGTCTGGTATTTTACATGATGGGGTAGTCTAGATAAGGTATCTCTAATACGTTCTAAATGCTTTTTGGAAAAATCCATTTCCTTTTCTTCTCAAAAATTGGGATTCTTGTATGCTAGAGTAATGATTTTCAAGTTTTCTATTATCTTTAGCAACGGAACTCTTTCTTTTAACAGTGTTTCCTAAAGTATGGCACACACACCAACATACTGGAAGGTGACACTATATTAAATATCACAGATCCACACAGTGAGAAAAGTTATTCTCTTCGGCTGTTAGATAAGACACCAAAAACATGAGCAAGAAAAGAAAACAGACAAATTAGATGTCGTCAAAATTAAGAACTAGTTGATTTAAGTCCCCACTTAAATCAAATGAGGGGGGAGAGGACTAAATCCATTCTCGTTTACGTTTTAAAACAAATTACTTACAATCTTTGGTACCATTATCAGAAGAACCACACAGAGGCCACCTCAAAACTGACCAGGACCCTCAGTGCCTTAGAGGCATCTCTTATGGATTGAATTATATACCCTCCAAAAACAAGTTCAACTCCTAACCCCCCAGTTCTGTGAATGCCACTTTATTTGGAAATAGGGTCTCTGAAGATGTGACGAGTTAAAATGAGGCCAAATTGGATGAGGGTGGGCCTGTATCCAAGATGACCAGCATCCTTAGGAGAAGGGAAGGAAAAAAAACAAGTGCAGGGAGCAAGGCCAGGTAAAGAGAGAGGCAGAGCCTAGAGTGATGCAGGAAGCCAAGGATGGCTGGCAAACATCACTACTGGAAGAGGCAAGGAAGGAGGTTCCCTAACAGGGTTCAGAGGGAGCCTGGCCGTGCCCACACCTTGATTTCTGGCTTCTGGCCACCCAAACTGTGAGACAGTACAATTCTGTTGTTTTACGCCACCTAGTTTGTGGTGCTTTGTTACGGCAGCCCCAGGACCCTCAGACAGCATCACGGTTGAGACCCACTGGTCGGTGAGACTTAAGAAGTCACCCTGAGCTCCACCTCCTTCTTTCTTCTAGGACCCTCATGTCCAACGTAGGTATCATGATCCCAGCTTGACAGCTAAGGAGTCTGAGGCTCTGTGAGGCCAAGGGACACCCTCACAAACACCAAATAAAGAGCTGTTCTTCAGGGCCCCGATCCCACTCTGCTTCCCTGCACTCCACCACTTCCCGCTTTACTGCAGGTGGCTCGATCCGCCAGGTGACACCAAACCTTTGTGGAGGACAGACTATGGATTTCAGCCCATGCCTTTTGTCATAGGAAAATAAAGCACTGAGCTGAGTTACACTGCTGCTGCTGGGACCAACAGGATGTGGGGAAAGTTCAGCTCAATGGGGAGGTTTTCTGAATTTTTCATTGTGCTAGTTAAATATGGCAATATTATCAGCCTTTTCTCATGGGGTCAGGGGTCATGGACTTTCAGGCCTCAGGTCATGGACTGCTGGCAATCATCTACACGAATTACCCTTCCAATCTGCCACTTTCAACAACAGGTAGAAGACTAAATGTAATAAAAGCAAGAAATCAGCTAAAGGAACCCACGCCAAGGAAGAGTAGGATGGCAAAACCCAACACTCAAGAGCTGATTCAAGTCACATGGAGTCGAGATATAAGGCAGCAGCCAAGCCCTTCCCCAATGGCTCAGCGGTAGGAATGCCTCATCAGAAGCAAAACTCCTGCTAAGAGCACCTCACGAAAGGCTGGAACTCAGAGGCCCCACTGGAGTCCCCCACCATCAGCAACCTCAGATCCAGCCACACAGAGGAAATGTCCTGGCACTTGGTGGCCACATCTCCCCACCCAGATGTCACTGGAGTTGGGGTGGTAGGTAGCTGGCCTCTCAAAGCTTCAGCCGCTGTTAGGGTTTCCAAGTTCACGTCCAAATCAATCGTGGGTCATGTGACTGGGATCTTGCAAGGCTTCCACCAAGCTTAAAAACTTCTTGGCATTTCATGAACTGTAAGACACTGCTGAGACCCACTGGGTCACCAAGTCCATTAAAGTTGTGTGACAGGGCAAGACCTATGCCCAGAGCTGCCAGATGGTTTACCCACAAACACACACTGAGTCTGTGGAAGTGAGAGGATCAGGTTATCTGGTTCAAAGACCACAACCATACTGACCTCTGGGCATTTGCTCAGCAGCTACGATGTCCTGCCAGCATGACTTCGCTGGTGTCGAATCAGGGTGGATGACTGAGTGAAGGCCTTCTCACACTGACTGCACATGTAGGGCTTTTCACCTGTGTGCACAGTGAGGTGCTGGATGAGCTTGGAGCGGAGGCGGAAGGACTTTCCACACTTGGTACATTTGTAGGGTTTCTCACCGGTGTGGAGCCTCTCATGTTGCTTGAGGATCGTTTTCCGGCTGAAGGTTGCTCCACACGTGTCACACCTGTAGGGCTTCTCGCCCGTGTGGGTGGACCTGTGACCAAAGAGGGTGGAGCTGTGCCTGAAGGTTTTCCCACAATCCTTGCACTCATATGGTCTCTCCTGGGTGTGTGTCCTTTGGTGGCGCCTGAGGTTGGAACTGCGAACGAAGACCTCACCGCATTCCCTGCACTCGAAGGGCTTCTCACCTGTGTGGGTGACCTGGTGCTGGATGAGGGTGGAGCTGTTGCTGAAGGCTTTCCCACAGTCGCTGCAGGTGTAGGGTTTCTCCTGCGTGTGCGTCTGCTGGTGGCGCCTGAGGTGGGCATTGCGGCCAAAGGCCTCGCCACATTCCATACACTCATAGGGCTTTTCGCCCAAGTGGGTGACCTGGTGCTGGGCTATGGCCGAGCGGTAGCAGAAGGTCTTACCGCACTTGCCACATGCAAACGGCTTCTCCCGCAGGTGGACCCTCTGGTGCTGGGCCAGGTAGGTGTTGAGGCGGAAGGTTTTCCCGCACTCGCCACACACGAATGGCTTGTCCTGGCTGTGGATCCTCTGGTGCTGGGCCAGGTAGGTGCTGCGGCGGAAGGCCTTACCACACTTACCGCACAGGTAGGGCTTCCCGTCCGTGTGGATCTGCTGGTGGGCCGTCAGGTTGGAGCTCCGGCTAAAGGCCCTGCCACATTCAGTACACTTGTAGGGCCTCCCTTCGGGGGAAACAAATGGGTATTGGACAGTGGGTGAGCTCTGATCCAGGAGTTTCCTATAGTCACGACCCCTAGGGGGTCCATGGATGGTAGGTGCGTTCTGACATTGTTGCAAATGCTTCAGAGGGGTTCCAAAGGTTTTCCCACTGTCTGGACGTTCAAAGCTTTCTGTATCCACATTACTCACTTGGGATTCATTTTGGTCTGAAACTTGTTGTGGGCTTTGTTCACAGGGCCCGCAGGGGGCAGTCTGCTCTCCTGTGGAAAAAAGATTTGTTAGTTCCTGCCACGAATGTTGATTAAGGACTGTGTTGGGTTCCCCATGGCCACCCCAAAGTTCACTCATTTGCCAGGAGGACTCCCCTTCCAGAATTCAGCCCAGAGTTATACCCATGACTATGATTTATTATAGTGAAAAGATAAAAAGTGAAGGGAAAAGACACAGGTGGATGAAGTCCAGAAAAAACAGGTGCAAGCTTCCAAGAGACCTCTCCCCAGAGAGTTACTCCGATGGCACTCAATTCCTCTGGTTGTGACAAGACGTATGAAATATCTACCAGGGAAGCTCACTAGAGACCCAGTGCCCAGAGTTTTTATTCGGGGTTGGTCACAGAGGCACCCTCTACCTGGCATTTACCCAGATTCCAGACTCCTGGAAGGAAAGCAGGAATTGAGCACAAACCACACTTTTGGCACAAAAATTTGGGGACAGTGATCCAGGCTTATCAGTCCAAGGAATGATGGGAAGCCCCGAAGTCCAAGTTCGCAGCCTTGGATGTGAGCCCTTTTCTGCCTAATGGCCTATGACATGCCATTTGCATAGCCCTGGGAACATGAGGATGAACAAGACAGATGTAACTCCGACCCTGGCAGTGTCACCCTCCTAGAAGGAAAGGTAAATACTTTTAAATAACAGTAAAAAGGTATTAGTGGGTCGAGTGATAAAATTGCCTCACCCACCATAGATTAACAAGTACTGTATCACTGTTAGGTTTACTAAAGTGGATTACCAGACCGCAGTTATGTAAGAGGGAGTCCTTGTTCTTAGGAAATACGGTGACATACTGAGTGGTTGTACAGAAAAGGGTTACCAGGACAGGCCTGAAACTGCTGTGTTTAGAAAGGGCACAGAAAGTGCTGGAGCTGCAAACTGAACTTGGGAGGTGGGCCCCAGAGTCCAAGCTCTCACTCACTACCCTGTCTTCTCTAGTCTTCCCTGTTCAATTTGGTGGCTGCTGAGCACCTGTGGTTATTTAAATTAATGACAATTAAAAATCCAGTTCCCAGAGGTAAGGGGTATGGTATGTAAATTTTTTTTTCTGTTTTCATTTTATTTTTCTGTTGTCTTTTTATTTCTTTTTCTGAATTGGTGCAAATGTTCTAAGAAATGATCATGATAATGAATATACAACAATGTGATAATATTGTGATTTACTGATGATAAATGTAGAACAGAATGAGCATATATTCAGAATGTTTGTGTTTCTTTCTTGTTATTTTTTTTAAATTAATAAAAAATTTAAAAAAAAAAGAGGAAACATTTTGGAGAGAGCCAGAAAAGACAGAGCCAACAGAGCTCAGAGCTGACACAGATGCCAACACCTGGAGAGCAGAGACATAGATGTCTGGAGATGCTTGGAGCCCAGGAGATGTTGCCATGAGATGTGAAGCAAGCCAGAACCTGGAGAGAGCCGAGGGAAGCCAAGAGATGAAATCCAGCCCTGGAGAAGCAAAGTGAGGAACCCTCACAGGAACAGAGGCTGAAGGCAACGGAGCCCGGGGAGCAAGGGACCAGCAAATGCCAGCCACGTGACTGCCCAGCTGACAGAGGTGTTTCTGACTCATCATCAGCCTTCCTTCAATTAAGGTATCTTTCCCTGGATGCCTTAGTTCGGACAATTTTATAGGATTAGAACTGTAAAATGATAACTTATTAAATTCCCTTTTTTAAGAGCCAAAAAAAAAAAAATCCAGTTCCCCTACAACAACATACATAGCAGAATTATTCATCACAGCCAAAAGGTGCAGGCAACCCAAGTGTCCGTCAGCAGATGAATGGATCAACAAAATGTGGTTGACCCATATGGTGAAATATTACTTGGCTGTGAAAAGGAATGAATTTCTGATACATGCTATAACATGGACAAACCTCGAACATGTCATGCTCAATGGAATAAACCAGAGACAAAAGGACAAATATTCGTTAGATTCCCGGTATGCCTGCCCATGCAAAAAAAAAAAAAAAGTAAAAGGACAAATATTCTAAGACTCCACTTATAAGAAATAGAACAGAATAAGAAAATTCATAATGAAAACAAATAACAGGTTAAGTGGGCTTAGGGGAGGGGGTAAGAATGAGAAGTTATCACTTAAAGGGGAGAGAGTTCCTGTCTAGGGAAATGAGAAAGTGTTGGTAGTGGATGGTGGGGATGGCAGAAAAATATTGTAAATGCAATTTTTTTTAACTTTTTA
The DNA here is from genome assembly GCA_004026745.1 of Myrmecophaga tridactyla. Classification (NCBI taxonomy): domain Eukaryota; kingdom Metazoa; phylum Chordata; class Mammalia; order Pilosa; family Myrmecophagidae; genus Myrmecophaga; species Myrmecophaga tridactyla. The sequence continues at coordinate 42,732 of PVIY010016612.1, forward strand.
CAATTGTATAATATAACATATATACAAAGAAAAGAAAGAAAGAAGCAATAGTTTTCAAGATACTCTTTATCAAGTAGTTACAGGACAGATCCCAGAGTTTGTCATGGGCTATCCTACCATCCTCTCGGATTTTTCCTTCTAGCTGCTCCAGAATATAGAAGGCTAGGAGGAAAAATATTTTTATCATCATAATAGAATATTTTTTCTTTTTTGTGTGAAAAATAACCTATATACAAAACAGCAATAAATGTAAATGCAATTTATATCACTGAACTGTACCCATGAAAGTGGTTAAAATGGAATAGTTTGTGTTGTATGTTACCACAATAATTTTTCTTTTAAAGGGATCACATTGCACACTTTTAAACAAGCAAAAACAACAAAAATTCACGTTTTCGGTGGCCCTGGGCACATTTCAAGTGCTCGATAGCCACGCGGGGCTGGTGGCACCATGTTGGATGGCACAGATCTAGAACATTCCATCACTGCCGAGAGTTCCATAGGACAGTGCTGCTTAAAGGGGTGCAGTGAATATGGTGGGAAGAAGAAAGGATGGAGGTGGAGTGGACTCCGGGATCCCAGGTGGGTGACTGGGTGCATGGTGGTACTCCTCATGGTTTTGCCTCCCTTGAGCTCATCACATCTACAACCTCTTCCCTCCAACAACGGTTCCAGTTGGTCTTACCTTTAGAATTTCCACTCTGGCCCCTGGGATGGGGTGAAGGCACATTCTTCTCCATGGTCCCTGCCCTGGGCTCTTCAGAAGGGCTTTCCTTTGCAGGTGACACTATGGCCTCCACCCTGGTTTTCCAACCTGAAGGAAATGAAAAAGAGAAATGTTATTCATCCTCTTGGTTTAGTATTACAAATCAGATGCTTTGAATAAGACTATAGACTTTGACTCAGAAATTCTACATAGGATCACACATGGGTTCAAGGTCAGAGATGGGGTTGAAGAGTTGAGGAGAGATGTATGTTGAGCATCTTACTAGGTGTTCTAAGATGCTCAGTGCTTCCATACCAAATTGGCAAAGTTCAGGAAATAAGAAAACCCCATGCTGGCATGGCTGTGTGGAAACAGGCACTCCTGGTCACTGCTGGGGCCAAGTGCTAGGCGAACCACAAGAGAGGGCTCCTTGGTAATGCCATCCAAATCCCAAGTGGACATCCTTGGGTCCACTGGCTTGACTTCCAGAAATGCATTCTCTAAATACACCGGCATAGAGGGTTATTTGCAACATGGCTAGTGACTGCTTCACTGTTTCAAATAGCAAACGGTGACAATGACTCAGGTATCCACCAAAGGGGCTGGTTAAGTAAAGAAAGGGGCATCCATGCAATGCTCATTATAAAGAGTGAGCTGACGTGGAACGACCTCCAAGACATACTGCTGAGTGAAAAGAGCAGGGCGCTGAACAGCTTTGCATCATCTGGGAAACAAGGTGACAAGCTCTGCCTCGACTGTGAGGGAAACAGAATAGAGCAAAAAGGCTCCAAGCCAGGGCTTTGCAGATGGGCAGGTTCTCCTGAAGACACACAGCTCACTTCAAGGAAGAGGACACCAGCCCAGGAAATACCTGCCTTAGAATGGAAGCTATAGGCACAGCCTTTCCAGATGATCATGCTTAGTCCTCTGAGAGGGAAAAACTATTATATGATGGTGGCAGGGCAGCTCAGCCTTCACGGGGCAATTTTCCCAAGTACAGTCCTTCATAAATGTCAAAAGAGAGGGACTTAAAAAACAGTAAACAGAGAGAAAGAGAAAAAGAGGGAGAGAGAGCATTGGGCAAGTTACGTCACCTCTTTCTGTCTCAGTTTCCTTGTTTATAAAATGGAGAACCAAAAGAAAGTGACCCAAACATCCATCAACTGACAAATGGGCAAAGTAAATGTGGTCTATCCATGCAATGGAATATTATTCAGCCATAAAAAGGAATGAAGTTCTGATATCTGCAACAACATGGATGAATCTTGAAGACATTTTTTCAAGAAGAAAGAAGCTAAAGAAGACAGACACACAAGGACAAATAGTGTATTATTCCACTTACATGAAAACCTAGAATAAACAAATTCACAGATACAGAAAGAAGAATGGAGTTTACCCGGGGCTGAGGGAAGGAAGGAATGGGGAGTATTTTTTTTCAGTAAAACAACTTTACATAATATTTATTTCTTAGATAATATTAAAATAAAATGTTATTAAATGAAAAACTGTAATTGACTTTTCAACAAGTTCTTGAGAATTTTTAAAGCGCAAAATAAACATAGCCATCAGAGTGAAAAAAAAAAAAGGAGCCAGCTATAATATATAGACTCCTTTAGACTCTCAGGACTCTTAGCAACCTTACATTTGTATTGTTTTCAGAGGTAATGAATGTTTTAATGAGGAGTTATTGCTTAAGGGGGAAAGAATTTCTGTTTGGGGTGATGGAAGAGTTTTAGTAATGGATGGTGGTGATGGTGGCGCAACATTGTAGAAGTCATAAATTTGACTGAATTGTACACTTATAAATGGTTAAAATGGCAAACTTTATGACATATATATAATACATGCTAAGGTATGGGAGAGTAGGTGTGTGGAGAGAAGAAAATAATCTAAACATGATTTACGGTTTGTCCCAGGTTAAAACACACACACACACACACACACACACACACACAGAGCAGCAATAACACAAGAACTAGAAGAAAGTGTGAGATTATATTTATACACTGGGGCCAAGAAGTGCTTGTCCAGGTGTGGCCTTCTCAGGATAAGACGTGGTTGGAAAGGAGGCACCTGCAATGAAGTAAAGAGCCCCGAGGGGGTGCAAAATAAATAGTCTTACTGACTCCATGCTGCAGGGAAGGCTAGGTGGAGGCAGGTGAGCCAGGGACGAGAAGAGATCCGGTCCACAGACCTAAGGGGACTGCGGCAGGCTACACCAGACCTGCGACTGTGGGCCACCAGCCCGCTGTCCTCAAGGTAACTGTATCCGGGCCCTCAGGGCTCCGATCCAGGGACCTTAGCTCCACCCAGGGGTGGGGCTAGCATCCAGGGCTGGCCAATCAGCTCATCCCGCCTCCAGGTCCCTGAATAATTCAGCAATGGGCACATGACAGTCAGGCCAGTGGGAACCAAGGTGACCCATTTTGGGGATTGGAATGTTATTTTTGACTTAGGGCAGGGGTTAGGAAACTTTCCGCCTGATGGTCAATATTTCAGACTTTGTACGCCCAACCGTCTCTTTGCACCTACTCAACTCTACACTTGTGGCAGGAATGCAGACATCGCCAACACGCGAATGAATGAGCGTGTGCCGATAAAACTTTATTTGCTAAGACAGGCCTAGGCGATAACCTGCACATCCTGCTCTAGAGCTGTAAAAATCCGTTATCTCAAGTCTAAAATCCAAACAGCTCTGAAAACACGGTGTTTTAGTTTGCAAGCTGCCGGAATGCGATATATCAGAAACGGAATGGTTTTTAAAAAGGGGAATTTATTAAGTAGTAAATTTGCAGTTCTAAGGCTGTGAAAATGTCCAAATTAAAGCAAGGCTAGGAAAATGTCCAATTAAGGCATCAGGGAAAGATACCTTGGTTCAAGACAGCCAATGACTTTCAGGGTTTCTCTCTCAACTGGAAAGGCACATGGCAAACATAACATCTGCTAGCTTTCTCTCCAGGCTTCTTGTTTCATGAAGCTCCTCTCCTCACCCCCCCCCACCCCCGCCTGTTTTCCTTCTTTTCCAAAGTTCTCTGGCTGCATGGGCTTTCCTGGCTTTTTCCAAATTGGTTCCCTCTTAAAGGGCTCCAATAAATAGCCCCACCTTGAATAGGTGGAAACGTATCTCCACGGAAACCATCCAATCTAAAGTTACCACCCATAATTGGGTGGGTCACATCTCTGTGGATAATCGAAGAGCTCCACCCAGCAATATTGAATGAGGATTAAAGGACGTGGCTTTTCTGGGGTCCGTAAAAGATTCAAACTGGCATCACGGTGTCTTCCTAACTCACTTGGTAGCAAAATCTGATCTGACCTGAAATTATCTGGTAGAAAAGTTTGGCTTGAGCTTTCTTTCCCCCACTTGAAAAAAGATCACTAGGTCATTTAGGTCATTTTATATTCAGATAAAATACGCTATACAAATTGATCATGAGGGTATTATTTCAGCTGCCATTTTTCAATCTATAGGTGACAAGATAAACATAATAACAGAGAAATCTTCACACTGATTTATGGAATTCTTTTTCCTTTTGAAAATCCTGGTTCACATGTTTAGAAGCTGCTAATAACTCATTAAATGGTAGTGTTGAAGAACTTATTTCAAGCCATTAGAGTTCATGGGCTGCTTTGAGACTGAAACAAATCCACAACTGCTGTGAGAATTAATAGGACATGCACAAACTCACGCTCACAGAAAAACCAAAACTAGGTAAAAACAAAGCTAAAAACAAACTTCAAAGAAAAGGAGATTCCTGTAGTTATCTATTTAATAAGTTCAATAGCAGAATAACACAGCATGTTCACACATGGGGATTTAAAGATAACTAGCATCAGCCTAAGATAGGGTTCTATAACTGTCGGGGGATAATTGTGATTATCAGAGTGGAATGCCAAATTAAAAATACAGACGAGGATTCAAGAGTTTCTTGCATTCTCTAAAATAACTTCTGTGATATGCAATTCGGGCTCACTAAAGGTTTTAATTGTAACACTAATAAATTGCTCCCTTCTGAGTCCTGACTGAACACCTCCCAAAGCTGAAATTTCTGATATTTGATAAGTTTCTGCATTACACTAATAAAGTCTCCTGTTGTGGGTTTCATTTGAATAAAAGACTAGAACATTTCTTACATTATTGCAACGACAATTTTTCTATTGTTGCTTATCAATATTGAATTAAAATTTGTATTCGTACTGGGAAGGTTTTCCCACAATTCATGGGCGTTCTTTGAATTTTTCTTGTTTAGTAATGTCTGAGCTTCAAATTAAACTTTCATTGTAAAAATTAATGTTTTCTCCCTGGTGTGCGTGTATATGTGTGTGTGTGTATGTTTCAATGTAGTACTAAAGTTGAACATTAGTTAAAATCTTTTTCATTGTCATCAATAACATCCACAGGACTTTTTTCTAGCATGGTGTCTCTGGCACTACACAAAGCTGGTGTCTACGCTAAACGTTTTCCGTATTCATCACACTATTACTGTCTCCTCCAGGATGGGCTTTCTCATGATCAGTAAGATCAGCTTCTTGACTAAAACTTCTGCTGCACTGAACACACCAGTATTGTTTTACCCCAGTGTGGATTCTTAGATGTTCCATAAGACCTATGTCTGTGCTGAAAGCTTTTCACACAGACCACATTTATACGGCTTCTCCCCAGTGTGGATTTTTTGATGATTAATGAGATCAGACTGCTGACTAAAACTTTTGCCACACTGGTCACAAGGATATGGTTTTTTCCCAGTGTGGATTCCCTGATGTAGGATAAGAGCTGAGCATTGACTGAAAGCCTTCCCACACTCATTCCACTTAAATGTTTTTTCCCCAGCATGGATTCTCTGGTGTTCGGTAAGGTCTGAATTCTGACTGAAACTTTTCCTGCACTGTGTGCATGGACATGGGTTTTCTCCAGTGTGAATTATCTGGTGAAGATTAAGGTCAGAACTCTGACTAAAGGCTTTCTCACAGCTATCACGATGATAGGGCTTTTCTCCAGAGTGCACTCTCTGATGTTCAGCGAGGTCTGAGATTTGACTAAAACTTTTGTTGCACTGATGATGTGTGTAAGGTTTTTCTCCTGTGTGTGTTCTTTGATGTTTAACAAGGTCTGAATGATGACTAAAACTTTTAGTACAATCAGTACACAGGTAGAGTTTTTCTTCTCTGTGGATTCTCTGGTGTAGAATAAGGTTTGAGCTCTGTCTGAAGGTTTTCCCACACTCATCACATTCATAGGGTTTTTCACCTGTATGAATTCTATGATGTTTAATAAGATCGGATCTTTGACCAAACATTTTACTGCATTGATTACATGGGTAAGGCTTCTCTCCAGTATGAATTCTTTGATGCAGAATAAGGACCGATCTCTGATTAAAAGCTTTTCCACATTCATTACATTTATAGGGTTTATTGCCAGTGTGGATTCTTCAATATTTAATAAGATCCTAATTCTGATTAAAACTTTTGCTACACTGATTACATGGGTATAGTTTCTTCCCAGTGTGGATTCTCTGATGTAGAATAAGATCTGAGCTTTGACTGAAGGCTTTTCCACACATATCACATTTATATGGTTTTTCACCAGTGTAGATTCTTTGATATTTTATAACACCTCAACTCTGTCTAAAATATTTGCTACACTGATTACATATATAAGGCTTCTCTCCAGTATGAATTCGCCGATGGTTAACCAGTTTTGAGTACCAGCTAAAACTTTTACTGCAATGATTACACTGGTAGGGTTTTTCTCCAGTATGGATTCTCTGATGTATAATAAGATCTGAGTTCTGACGGAAGGCTTTGCCACATTCATCACATTTATAAGGTTTTTCACCAGTCTGGACTCTCTGATGTTTAATAAAGCCTGAGCTTTGACTAAAACTTTTAATACACTAATTATAAGGATAGGGTTTCTTCCCTGTATGATTTCTCTGATGGAGAATCAGGGCTGAGCTCACGCTAAGGGCCTTTCCACACTTATCACATTCACAGGGTATTCTAGTTTGCCAGCTGCCAGAACGCAATATACCAGAAACGGAATGGCTTTTAAAAAGGAGAATTAAATATGTTGCTAGCTTACAGTTCTAAGGCTGAGAAAATGTCCCAATTAAAACAAGACTATAGAAATGTCCAATCAAAGGCATCCATCCAGGGAAAGATACCTTGGTTCAAGAAGGCTGATGAAGTTCAGGGTTTCTCTCTCATCTGGAAGGGCACATGGCAAACACGGAGTCATCTGTTAACTTATTCTCCTGGCTTCCTGTTTCATGAAGCTCCTTGGGAGGCATTTTCCTTCTTCATCTCCAAAGGTCGCTGGCTGGTAGATTCTGCTTCTTGGTGGCTATGTCATTCTGCTCTGCTCTCTCATTCTCCAAAATGTTTGCGCTTTAATAGGACTTCAGAAACTAATCAAGACCCACCCAAATGGGTGGAGATATGTCATCACCTAATCCAACTTAACAACCACTCTTGATTAAATCACATCTCCAGGGAGATGATTTGATTACAGTTCCAAACATACAGTATTGAATAGGGATTATTCGGCCTTTATGAAATGGGATTTTGATTAAAACATGGCTTTTCTGGGGTCCACACATTTTTTCAAACCAGCACATAGAGTTTCTCCCTATGGGTTCTTTGGTGCCTAGTAAGGCCTGTACTCCAGGCAAAGCTTTCTCCATATTCATCACAGTTATGCTGTCTTCTTTTAAGAGCTTCTGATACTTTTCATTTAATTTATTCCCCAATCCACAGAATTCTCTGGAGAACATCCTCTCTGGAGTTGCTAGACCCTTTAGTCAATGGTTCAATTTTTGCTATGAGTTCCTCATTTGAAGATGACTCTCCAATCTTAGTCTCACTATCTGAGGGCAGATGATGTTCTCCAGATTCATAATTGAACTGGATCTTCATGAGCTGCAGCTGGACTTGACGCCCCAGGGAGCAACTTGAGAATTATCATTTTATCTGTACACTTTTCTCGTCCACGTAGGGGTCTGACACCTGGAGGCAACTGGGCACCAATGGGTTCCAAAGGGAACCACTGAGAATGGAGATGCAATTTCTGAGACTAGACAAATTCATGCTGCTCTTTCTGTCATGATCAGCCAATTCATGTGTTCAACCATGCTTCCCTCCTGCCCCCCACAGCTTCTGGGGTTCATTTGGTTGACGCACAGCCTAGCAAGGGCTGACCCGGCCCTGAGTGAATAGTAGGCCAAGGACCAACAAGCTCGAGGGTCCAGGCGTTGTGCTCAGCGGCAACCTCAGTGGCCTAGACACTTCATGGACCCAAGAATCTGCAAATGGCTTCCTGGGGGCGCCATGTGGCTCCACAGGAGGCGAGATCACCCATGTTCCTTGGCCTTCCTTGGGCCAATATCACTGACACCTCAACATGTTCTCTGGGTTCCTTGAAATGAGGCTTTTTTTTTTATAAACTTTTTTATTAATTAAAAAACTTAACAAAAGAACATTAAGATATCATTCCATTCTACATATACAATCAGTAATTCTTAATATTATCACATAGTTGCATATTCATTTCTTAGAACATTTGCATCGATTTAGAAAAAGAAATAAAAAGACATCAGAAAAAGAAATAAAACGATAATAGAGAAAAAAAGATTATACATACCATATCCCTTACCCCTTGCTTTCATTTACCACTAGCATTTCAAACTAAATTTATTTTAACATTTGTTCCCCCTATTATTTATTTTTATTCCATATGTTCTACTCTTTTGTTGATATAGTAGCTGAAAGGAGCATCAGACACAAGGTTTCCACATTCACAGAGTCTCATTGTGAAAGCTATATCATTGTT
>PVIY010016613.1:0-51263 GCA_004026745.1 Myrmecophaga tridactyla
TAAGAGACTGGTGGGATAATGTAGTCACCAACTGAGGTAGAAAATGGAAAAGGAATAGCATGTTCGGGAACTAGAGGACATCAGGAGTTTTAGGTATACACTTTGAGGTATAATTCATTATTTGTACAGATGAAGAAACTGAAGCTCAAAGAGGTTATGTAATTTTCTAAGTCCTACCTCTGCTAAGAGCCAAGGTCCATGCAAACCAATGATCTTATCTTCTTCCTGCACCTGCCCTGTCCGATGCAATAGCCACAAGCCACATGCGGCTCTTGAGTGCTCGAAATGTGGCTGATCCAACTGAGATGTGCTGTAAGTGTCATGGTGCTCAAATTGTTGAAGACTCAGCCAAAAAAAAAAAAAGTAAAATATTGTAATAAATTTTTATATTAAATACTTGCTAAATCACAACATTGAAATATAGTAGGTTAAATAAAATATATTGTTAAATGAAAAAAAAAAAAACATTCTTTGAATTTTAATCTGTGTTCTTGTGGGTGTGAACTCATCATAAACAGGACCTTCTGAGGATGTTATTATTAGTTAAGGCATGGCCAAACTGAAACAGGTTGGGTCTTAATCCTTATTAATGGAGGCCTTATAAAGAGGGGAAATTCTGACTCAGTAAGGAGAAACTGCGAGAAGCTAGAAGATGTAGAGGCCAGAAGTCAAAGAAAGCCTCCGGAGACCAAGGATAGAGATCACCATGTGATATAGGCCTGCCATCACCAGAATGCTAGCTGCCTACCCCAGGAAAAAGCACGACCTTGGCAGCACCTTGATTTTGGACATCTAGCCTTTAAAACTATGAGACAATAAATGCTTAAGCCAATCCACTGTGTGTTTGTCATAACAGCTCTGGCAGACTAAGATACCACCTTAAAAAATTCTGAATTCATTCATGAAATTTAATGAACCAACTCTACTCTGCAGCTTCCCAATTATCCCTGCTCCGGCCAGAGGAACATCTTGAGTGGAACTGACCAACACAAACTTGCTCTGGATCCAGGACTATAACGAGAAACTTTTCACCAGTTTTAGCCCAAAGACTAAGAACATTTAAAGTTCTTGGAACAACCAATATAATTCCTAACAACGATTAAATTACTTTTTGATTTAATGTGACTCTTCCACATTTTTGCATCATGCCTTTCTTCCTATCTCAATTTCTTTTTAAAATATTTTTACTGAGAAATATCCACACATATACAGTCTAATCATATTATACAATCAATGGCTCACAGTATCATCACATAGTTGTGTATTCTTCACCATGATCAATTTTAGAACATTTGCATCACTCAGAAAAAGAAATAAAAAGAGAAAAAAAGAATTCACACATCCCATACCCCTTAACCTCTCAGTGACCCACAGTATTACAATCTTTACTTTTATCTTCCCCTATTATTTATTTTTATCCTTATTTTTCATTTATTTTTATTGAGAAAAATCCACATTATGTACAGTCCAACCATAGTATACAAACAATGGCTCACAATATCATCATATAGTACGATTCTTCATCACAATCATTTTAGAACATTTGCATCACTCTCATGGTAAAAATTTTTTTCAATGCTTTTTAGTATATTCACAGATTTGTGCAAACATCATCACAATTTAAATTTAGAACATTTTTATTATGCCAAAAGAAACCCCATACCACTGGCAATCACTAGCCATTGAAGTTACCAATTATTATTGTTGACTACCTATTTCACCCTTCAATTCCATCAGTGTTTGTTTCAAGTATTTTGGGACTCTATTGTCCGGTGCATAAATGCCCCTCTTTATCTCTGGTAACATTTTTTTTGTTTTAAAGTCTATTTGCTTGACAATTGTATAGTCACTCCTGCTCTCTTATAGTTACTGTTTGCATGATATATCTTTCTACATCCTTATACTTTCAAACTATTTATATTTTTTAATCTAAATTGTTTCCTGTAGACAGCATACAGTTGGATGCTTTATACAGTCTGAAAATCTCTGCCTTTTGTTTGGATCATGGTAAAATTTTTTACGGAGTTTACTGACCATGTTCCCTGCTCTCAGTTACACTGTAGGTGGCCTAAATTTATGTAAGTCGGTACAAAATACAAAAATGAAATGCTCTCAGGTAAGTTCAGAGAGGTCTATCTTTTCAACAGTGGAGGCAATGGTGAAATCCAGTAGAAGATGTAGCAAAAAAAAAAAAAAAAGTATTAGCAGAGGAACAAATGGTATCTTTAAAGAAAAGGCTTTTGCCTGTAACGACATCTCTTTAACTCACTTGCTGACCTTCAGAGATTCACAGAGCCATCAGCCTGTTAAAACAGACCAAGCCAGTTAAAATGGGGCACAAAAATCTTAGGAGAAATCTAAAAGGATATGGGCAGAGAGTGACAATCTAAAACTTAAAACAAATCCTTAATATTCGGAATCACTGAGATGTCTTTACTTTGTAGAAGTTAAATGAGTAGCTCAAGGTCCAAGCCAGTCAGCCACAGAAGTAGAACGAAATCATTGTCCTTAGAACTACTCATTCAAAATGACAGTGCAGTAGTCCGCATTCAAAATAATACATGTTACATAGCGCTACAACAGGGAGGCAAAGGATTTCTGTAAAGGGCCAAGAGAGTAAATATTTTAAGCACTGGGGGAGCCACATCAGATCTTCGTCTCATATTCTTCTTTGCTTCTTTTTACAACTTTTAAAAATGTAAAAACTATTCTCAGCATTCAGGACAGCTGGCTGGATGGGGCCTGTAGGCTTCAGTTTTAAACCTGCCTACAATCTCATTTGCAATCATTAAACCTGTGAATGCTTCGGTGCCATGGAATCTAGGAACATATAATATCCTAATGCAGATTAGAGTCTTGAACACTCACTTGGACATTCAAGAGCTATGTGAATATCAAGAGCCCTGGATACAACTTCACCTCCACATACTGCAGAACAGACTATTGTGAATTTCAGTAAAGAACTAAAGACATAACAACATGACAAAGAATTAGGATATGGTTTTTTGTTTAGTTTTGTCTTTTTGTTTTTAAGATAGAGAAACACTGAAGATATCTGTAGTCTACAGGGAAGGCATATTGATTTGATAATGTGAGAAAAAGACGAAGGGAATGCAATCACGACATAAAAGATGGTCAGCAGTGGAAAGGAAAGATATTTCCTCATCTGAGAGTAAACAGCAGAAGTGAAGAGGGAGATTAACAAAAGGGCAGTTACAATCACAAGTACATAGTTTACTTGTAAAAGAGGTCCTCGCTAAACACAGAGAACAGTGAGGTGAGGTGGGCAAGAGGAAAGTGGAGAGGATACTTAAGAATGAGGTGAGAGAAAAAAGGAACAGGGCAGGAACACCTGCTCAAATACCATCTCCTCTGTGAAGCCCTCCCTGATGGCTCAATCAAAAGGAACCATTCCTTTTTCTGTTCCTGCCTCATTTTTCTTATGTCTCTAATTCAGCATGTCTGTCTGTCCCCAGAGATTATCTGCTCCTAGAAAGCAGAAAGCTTTCTCTTATTCACCTTTTATCCCCCCAGAAAGTTCTGGCTCACCTTAGAAATGTCGACTAAAAAATTATATGAAGAAAGAAAATTATATTAAAATACAGTTAATAATAAGAGTTAATACTTATCCAGTGTGATAGGTTGAATTATGTACCCCAACACAGACATGTTCTGAATTGTAATCCACATTCCTGTAGGTATGAACCCACTGTAAATAGGACCACTTGAAGATGCTATTTTTAGTTAAGGTGTAATGAGGGTGGCCCTCATCCAGATTACCAAAGGCCAAATAAAGAGGATCCAGGAGTCACAAAAGGGAGAAAGGAAAGGACATCACCATGTGAGGTCAGGCAAAGATGAAAGCCAAGAACCCCAAGGATTACAGAAAGCCAGTCCCAGAACACCAGAGACTTTAGGGAGGAGGCACTACCTTGCCAACACCTTGATTTTGGATTTCTAGCTTCTGAAACCATGAGCAAATAAATTCTTGCTGTTTAAGTGAATTCATCATGTGGTATTTAACATAGCTGAATAGCAAACTAAGATATCCAGTTATAAACATTACAAGTAGTTCCTAACCTGTACAAAGCATGTGTTTTTAAAAGGCCCCAACAGAAAGAAATGTAAATTAGAAAAAAAATCTTGGGATTTGTGCTGGTTTGAAATGATGTATGTACCCTAGAAAAGCCATGTTTTAATTCTAATCCTGTTTTGTAAAGGCAGCTGTTTCTTCTAATTCCTACTCAGTACTGTATGTTTGAACCTGTAATTAGAGTATCTCTCTGGAGATGTAATTTAATCAAGCGTGGTTGTTAAACTGTATTAGGTAGAGATGTGTCTCCACCCATGTGGGTGGGTCTTGATTAGTTTCTGAAGTCCTATAAAGAGGAAACATTTTGGAGAATGAGAGATTCAGAGAGAGCAGGGCAGAACGACATAGCCATGAGAAGCAGAGTCCACCAGCCAGCGACCTTTGGAGATGAAGAAGGAAAATGTCTCCTGGGGAGCTTCATGAAACAGGAAGCCAGAAGAAGCTAGCAGATGATGCTGTGTTCACCATGTGCCTTCTCACTTGAGAGAGAAACCCTGAACTTCATTGGCCTTCTTGAACCAAGGTATCTTTCCCTGGATGCCTTAGATTGGACATTTCTATAGACTTGTTTTAATTGGGACATTTTCTCAGCCTTCGAACTGTAAACTAGCAACTGATTAAATTCCCCTTTTTAAAAGCCATTCTGTTTCTGGTATATTGCATTTCGGCAGCTAGCAAACTAGAACAGGACTATCATCTCTAATTTTAAGATTTAGGTTTCAGTTGAGGACAGTTCATTTCATCTATCATGATAGTGACAATCTATAACTGGCATCATTTTATACTGTCCTGACATTAGCTGACCTAAATTAATACTGAATCTAGTTTTATGAGGATTATTAGGGTTCACATTTTAAGAAGCACAAGTTTAGCCCCAATTATTCTTGGCAGTTATCTTTCCTTAAAAGAAGTTCTAAGCCCTGGTTAAGATGAATCCTCAGGGTGGGTCAGAGTGGCTCAGCAGGCAGAGTTCTCACCTGCCATGCTGGAGGCCCGGGTTCATTTCCCAGAGCCTGCCCATGCCAAAAAAAAAAAGAATCCTTAGTGTGCTCAGCCTCCTACGCATTGCATCTTCTGTGCTTAACCCACTGCTGACTATACTTACACATCATTCAACACACAGTATGCTGTAACAGTCGCTTGTATATACGTGGTTTACAACTCTTATCACAGAGAATTACGAGTGTTTACTAGTAGCTCCCTAGGGGCAGGGCTGCCGTATTCCGGTATCTCTTCCTAGGAGTAGTTAAATTGTGTATGACTAATTATCAACTAAATAATGAAGTGCAGAAGTTGCCATCTCATCTCTTCTATTTCTCCCTCAATTCCATCCCTTACACTCTCTAAGCCAAAGAACCCCTTGAAAACTTTATGAAAGCCATGGACTCTGCTCTCAGAGTGCAAGCAAGTGTCCGTGCACGCACGCATGCATGCACGCACGCACACACACACAAACACACCACATGAGGAGGGAGTACACAGATACCCTTGATGTTAGTCAGGGACACAGAGTTGTCTTTAGTCAATGTCTTCAAACTCTGCCTCCTATTTGCTTTTAAATCCATCCAATAAAACGTTTATCTCCTCTAGCTTCCCCCAAGTTGCCCTTATCAAGACCAAGGACTTCCACATTAAGTTGAATTACCCATCCTTAGTCCTCATCTCTCAAATGACCTATGTTACAGCTGATCACAACCCTCTTCTTGAATCATCTAAAAACAAGTTCTTCACTTGTCCTCTGGGACACATCTCCTGGCTTCTTACACTCCACCCACCACCGTTTGTCTGATATAGTACAGCTCTTCTGCCAGTGGTCTGAATACTGGACCTCTTCTCTACATACCCCCATTCCTTGATTATCCCATCCACTCTCATGGCTTTAGATACCATCTACACATTAACGACTCCCAAATACAAGCCTTTCCTGACCTCCACACTCTTATCCACTGCCTACTAGCCATCTCCATTTGGGTATCTAATAGACAACCAAACTCAACACATCAAAAACCAAACTCCTGATCTTTATATCCACTCAAAACCTCTCCCCCATAACTTTCTCCATTTCATTAAAGGACAAATTTCTGACCAAAAATCTTAGTGCCACCTGTAACTCTTCCTTTTCTCATGCTCTATACCCAATTCAGCAAATCCTGCTAGCTTTACTTTTCAAATATATTCACAAATCACTTCTCACCATTTATACTATACCATTTGTCTATTACCAGGATTATTACACAGCCTCCTAACTGGAATCCTTACCTTCATATTTTAACCCCATAGACTTATTCCTAACATGGTAGACAGACTGACCCTTTTAAGATATCAGTCAGGTGATATAATACCCCTGCTCAAATACTCCAATGGCCTCCCATCTCATTCAGCGAAAAAGCCAAAACCCTTACAACAGACTACACAGCCTGTGGGTTTGGAGCTGCACGTACCCTAGAAAATCTTGTTCTGTAAGTTAATCCATTCCTGCGAGTATGAACCCATTGTAAGGAGGACGTTCTGATGAGGTTATTTTAGTTAAGGTGTGGTCCACCTCAATAAGGATGATTCTTAATCCCATTACTGGAGTCCTTTATAAGCAGAATGAAATTCAGGCAGAGTGAGAGAAAGCAAGAGAGGAAGCTGCCAGAAGTTGAACGTCTACAGAACCCAAAGAGAAGGGAGACCAGGAGATGCTGCCATGTGTGCCTTGCCATGTAACAAGCAAAGGACCAAGGATGGCAGCCAGTCCCAGGACAGAATGGTCTTCAGGAAGAAAGCATTGTCTTGATGCCTTGATTTGGACCTTTTCCCTATCTCAAAACCTATAAGCAAATGAATTTCTACTGTTTAAGTCAAGCTACTGCATTGTTATTTGCTTGAACAGCCCAGGAAACTAAACACAGCTTAATAGGGTTTGGTCCCCTGAACCTCTCACCTCTCTGATTACTCTCCTCTACCACAGCCTGACAATGGTGTATTCCTCAAAAACACCGGCAATGTCCCATCTCACATCCTGATTGAGTCACAATCGTGTGTTCCTCAAACACACCAGCAATGCCCCATCTCAGAGTTCTCTCCCCTAAGTATGGCGGGGCCTTTACCCAGAGTTGCAGGACTCATTTCCTTACCTTCTACAGGTCTTTACTTGACTAGCCTATTTAAAACTCCAAGACACACAAACCCAGGATTTCCTAGGCCCTTTCCCAGCTCAATGCTTCTCCACGGTTCTTATCACCATCTGACATGCTGTATCTTTCTTGTTTGTCTCCAGAGCTATGGAAAGAGCTGGAAGCATCTGAACTATGAAGGACCAGCTTTGGTACATCACCTTGATGCTTCAAACCTATCTCACATACACTTTTGTTTTATTTTTACCACAGAAAAAAGATTATAGTTTTTATATTTCTTCTGATAGCCAAAAAACCACTGTATATAGCATGTGGTGTACTGAATTGTGTAGCGCACTTTGGGCATGTTCTTGGTGTTGGTCCTTATGCTGATGGGTGCAGACCCATGTAAATAAGATCTCTTCAGGTAAGGTGTGGCCCAACTGAATCAGGTTGGACTCTAATCGATTATTGGATCCTTAATAAGCAAAGGAAATTAGACACAGAAAAATAGCCACAAGGGGCAGTCAGAAGCTAGAAGTCATTGGAACCTGGAAGATATAGATGCCTCCATGTGCACGGCCACACGACAGAAAACCCAAGTAACCCAAAGATTGCTGCCAGCTAGAAGGTATTCACCCAGGGAGGAAGCAACCTTTGTAGCCTCTGAAACCATAGGCCAATAAATTCCTGTTTGTTAAACGAACCCATTGTAAGGTATTTGTTTTAGCAGCAAGGAAACTGAAATAGAGCAGGTACTTAATAAATGCTTCTTAGTTTGTTAGTGCAAAAATGCTAAGTGACTGAGAAAAGTTGCTGCAAGTAAAAAAAAACCCAAGGCGAAGGTACTCACAGAACTGGGTGAACAATCAGCTCCGGGCTGTATGACTTAATCACAGGTGCGGCCTCCTTGGTACAGAACACGTGAGATAAATCTGCACCCTGAGAAATGAGGCATAAGAGGCAGACTTAAAACAAGAACTCACACAAACACCATAACTGGTTTTTCAGGTACAAGTCACTTACTAATAAGATATATGACATTCAACAATTAGAATTTCTCAGCCATATGCGTAAGTGAAAAAAATTACACTACAGTAGTTAACTATGTGGCTTAGGAAAAGCATAAGTAACATAAAGGTAATGCCTATAAAGAAATACTTTTGCTGCCACCTAAGAGGCAGGGTCAAAGCCATCTAGTATCAACTCAGACCCGCTCAGCTTTAAAAGGTTACATTTTTCCTTCTAACTAGTAATCATCTACGAAGGTTCACAGGAAGAACTACAGCTAAGGATTTCAGCCCACTTCACATTACCTGTTATGACTGAACAATTAGGATCTGATCAAAATTCATGGGAAATTACCTTGTCTAAAAGATTTCAACTGTTTAAGCTAGGACTGTGCTGGTTTGAAACTGTTGTGTATCCCAGAAAAGTCATGTTCTTTAATCCTCATTTAATATTGCTGGGTGGGATCTTTTCAACTGTTTCCATGGAGATGGGTCTCCATCCCTTCAAGGTGGGGGTGCTTACTGGAGGCCTTTAAGAAGGAACCTTTTTGGAAAAAACTTCAGAGCCAACAGGGCCTATATAGCCAGAGACCTTTGGAGATGCTGAAGGAAAACATCCCCAGGAAAGCCTTATAAAATGAGAAGCCAGGAGAGAAAGCTAGAAGACGTAGCCATGTGCCTTCCCAGCAGAAAGAGAAACGCTGTTAAGGTATCTTACTCTGGATGCCTTAGTTTGGACATTTCTATTGTCTTAGAATTATAAACTTGCAACTTAATAAATTCTCTTTTTAAAAGCCATTCCATTTCTGGTATATTGCATTCTGACAGCGTTAGCAAATTAAAACATTTATCCCAGGATAATTTTTGTGGCCTACATACTAATAAAATTCTAGTTAAAAATTTTTTTTTAATTCAATCTATTTTGCTTAAATTCAAGCTATTTTGTTGCTGGACAAAACCAGGATAGATTTAAAGGTGTATTCCTATTACCTACAATTACCCTAAGAGGTTCTTTATATTTCTGCAAGAAAATATTTGCTTAAGTCATATTTAAATAATCCAATCCTTACTAGGAAAATTCCAGTAAAGAAGTAAACATACCACTTTGAGAGCTGAGATTGCTGCAAAATATGGGGCTCCAGTGTACCTAAAAATGAGATGTTCAGAGTCAAAAAAACTTCTGACAATAAGGCAAATAATCCAGGTTTATTAATAAATAATAAAGACATGAAGTATTACGTGCACAGCACTGTCAACACCTAGTAGATGCTCAATAAATGTTCAATAAACATGAATCAGACCACAGAGTAAATCTTTTACGTAAAACTTTTGTACGATTTCAACAGAGTCAAACTCTGGCTTCATGTTACTGCAGCCTCTCTTTAAAGTGCATGTTCAAACTAAAAGGTCAAGAAGAGAGTAAGAATATACTGAAGGCTTCTTCCAGGAAAGACACCATGTGTTCAGAGAAATGAGAGGAGCAGACACTGTCCCAGAGGAGAGTGAACCCAATTCTCAGAACACAGCAGTGAGCAAAAGCAACAGTCATCTTGTAATAGGGACCAAACTCAAAGCCCTATGAGACAAACAGCAAGAGACTACATATACATCTTCCTCTTGCTTCAGTCATAATGGTCCAGAATTCTTGAAACTTTATTTTCAATGTCACCTCAAGTAAAGAAACGAAAACCTTTGGACCTGGCATCAGACTGTTCCTTTTATATTAATTTCAAATGGTAAAGTGTTTTACTAACCAAGTTAAACACTGAGGACAAGAAAAAAATAGTATACTTTACCTGCATGTAGCCCTCACACAAAGAAGTGTCACAACAGCCAAATAAAGGATATAACATACAATTTGCATATATACAGCCCACAGGATGAAGATAAACCTCACTAATAAAGGAAATGCATTAAAACAATGAAAAACAGTTTGCTTTCTAGACTAGCAAAGGTTGATGATACCTACAGGGTATAAGGGGAATAGACACTCTTGAACATCATTGGTAGCAGTATACACCACAACAATTTGGGGAAGAGGGTAACTTGGCGATGTTTAAAACGTATATGCACTTTAATTATATACATATTAATATATAATATATTCATATACATAATGTATGTGTAATTTAAAATGTGTATGCACTGTGAACTAGTAAAAATTCTTCTAGGAACTGGTTGCTCGAAAATAACTAAATAACAGCACAAGAATATATATATATATATACACACACATATATATACATATATATACACACACACATATACACATATATATATTTTAATTGTTTATAAATCCCAATAATGTTTTTTATTTTAAATCAAACACTTAATTTTCTCTTCTTCACCTTAGATATTTAACTTTTTTATTGTATAATACAGCATATATTCAAAGCAAAGAAAGAAAAAAAGCAGTATTTTTCAACGCACTCTTCAACAAGTAGCCAAGAACAGATCCCAGAGTTTGTCATGGGTACCATACCATCCTCTCAGATTTTCCTTCTAGCTGCTCCAGAATATAGGAGGCTAGAAGGCATAAATATTTTTTTATCATCACAATCAACTTTTTCTTCTTTTTAGGGAAAAATAACACATATACAATAAAGCAATAAACTTCAAAGCACAGCACCACAATTAGTCGTAGAACATATTTCAGAGTTTGGCATGGGTAAGAATATATATTTACAGGGATATCCGCAACTGTATTATTAATAGAAAAAAACAATATAATTGAAATAACCTATTGTCTTTCCACAGGGAATTACTTAAATAAATTATGGCTCACCCTTACAATGAATATCATACATCACTTAAAAAGAATGGATCATTCATAAAGAATGTTTATGAACCAACATGGAAAGATATTCATGACACAGAGTTAAATAAAAGCTGTCAGATCACCAAATGGTATGTAAAACATGGCCCCATTTTTGTAAAAAATAGTTATACGCATAGAAAGGCCTAGAAAGTTAACAACATCAGTATTTATTATCATGTGGGCTACTGTGAAACTTTCATTTTACACATTTCAGTATTTGAACTTTCTTTACAATAAACAGATAATAATTTTATAATCAGAATAAAAATACTTCCATATTTAAAGTTTAGTCACTAAAATTAATTAACATATCTTAAGTTAGAAAATTATACCCCCGAATAATACCTTACTAAACTTATCTCAAAAGCAAAGCTGATAGGCAACTCTTCCAATGTAGTCTTCCCAAAATAAAAGGCAAGAGAAGGAGGATATTTGAGGAATCAATCCTTAACTTCCTCGCAAATCTCCCCAAAGGGCACACCTGAGCATAGTCCAGGACCTCTAGAAAAAAAGAGCTCGAAATGGGTCTTTGCTTCCCCTCAGCACTGGAAAGAAACTGAGGGACTAACGGCAGTCGGCCTGGGTCTCCTGAGTTCCATGGTTCTGCAAGGAGTTCTGCAAGAGGTCTGTGAGTCCTCCAGGCAAGGACTCCCCCTACTTCCAGGGAGGCAGCCTCCTGTGCCAGAGTGTTAACTGTTTGCCAAGTGAGGGTGTTCACAACTAACTGTCTCCCATCACCCAACGGTACACCCACACTAAGAGACCTTAACAGCAAGACCTAACAAAGCCAGGAGCAAGCAAAAAAAAAAAAAAGAAACAACAAACTTAGGAAGAATGAGGAAGAAGAATAGAGACACATAAACAGAGGGAGCAAGACTAAGTTAAGGACCTAAACAGGCAGGACTGATGAACTGACAGCAGAGTTAAAGAAAAACTTTAATAAAAGGTCTTAAGAGATTTCAAAGTGATCCAACAGGAATAATAGGACTTTTTGGAACTAAAAAGCATGACTCTCATGTTTAAAAGATCAAGTGGAAGAATATTAAAATAAAGAGTAAAAAATAAGGACACAGAGCTTGTGAAGGGAAATACCAGAGATTTGGACGACAGATCTAAGAGTTGAACATATGATAGAAGGAAAAAAACTGGATGAAAAGTTAGTGAATAAACCAAAAACAGAGGTAAATTTCCAACATCCAAAAGCAGTTAACATCTACAGACTGAAAGGGCTCACCAAGTTTTAAGCAAGATAAATGGAAAAAGAAAATCAGCTGCATCCTGGAGAAACTGCTAAATTCTAAAGAAAATTAAAATTTTACAAACTTCCAAGCAAGAAGAATGAAGGTGAATTGGACATGCACTGGACTTTTAAGGTGAAATGACCAAAAGAAAATGACTGCTACCCAAGAATCCTATACTCAACTAAAATATAATTCAGTTCACCTGCCTCAGCAAAGATAATCAGTGAGGTCTGCAGTGAGTAGTGACTCAGAGAAAAAAATCACTCACATCCTCTGCTCAAAGAAAATAATCCCAAAGAACTCCAAGTATTCCTACCCAAGCTACAAACCATAAGGGAAGATGGGAAAATAAACAAATATATTTTGCAATAGTCAAAGTTAAATTCAATAGCTAAGAGTTGGGCTAGGAATTCTTAGTCTAACTTGTTAACAAAGGAAGGCTGAAATCAAAGATCGGCAAGGTGGGACTAAAAGCTATCTAAAAGCTTCACCTTTGTGGAGTGAAGTACACAAACAGTAACTCTCTCTTCCCTATGACAGCAGAAAGGGCAACTACTAGCTGAATCTGAAAGGATGATTGGATTTCTAATTTAATAAAAGGAAAATTCTAGCAAAAATAAAGGAAGGAAAAATGGAAACACAACATAAAATAAAGAGCAAACTTTAAAAATTTTAGGATGAATACAGGCAAGCACATCTCAGGAAGAATAAAGGCAAGTGGATTCTAAACGCAAATATTTTTGTTTTTCCCTATTAAAAAAAGGAGATGCTGTCAGACTGGGTCAAGAAACAAAATCCAGCTATACATTACTTATAATAAATATACTGTGGTAGACTGAATCATGTACCCCAAGGAAAGACATGATCTTTATCTTAATCCAAGTTCCTGTGGGTATGAATCCATTTGGAAATAGGACCCTTTGAAGATATTACTATTAGCTAAGGTATGGCCAAACTGAATCAGGGTGGGTCTTAATCCGTATGACTAGAGGCTTATTAAGAGAGAAAATTCTGACTCAGAGGGAGCCAGAGGCCAGAAGTCAGCAGAAACCAGAAGAGCAGATAGGAGAGAAGCAGATGGCCATGTGATGGAGGGCTGCCATCACCAGATCACTAGTGATATGGGGGAGAAAGGATGGCCTTTGCTGATCCCTTGATCCTGGGACTTCTAGTCTCCAAAACCATGAGACAACAATTTCCTGTTGTTAAGCCAATCAGAGTGTGGTACTTGTCATAGCAGCCTGGCAAACCAAGACAAATACTTAACTATGTGATAAACAG
Organism: Myrmecophaga tridactyla; assembly: GCA_004026745.1. Lineage (NCBI taxonomy): Eukaryota > Metazoa > Chordata > Mammalia > Pilosa > Myrmecophagidae > Myrmecophaga > Myrmecophaga tridactyla. The sequence continues at coordinate 13,542 of PVIY010016613.1, forward strand.
TCGAAAAGAAAGGGATAAGCAAAAAGAAATCACATAAATGCAAACAGAAAAAAAAGCAGTAATCAAAGAATTTAAGTCAAAGGCAAGAGGTATCATTCACAAAGAAGAACAAATTATAAATCTTTTGTGCCAAATAGCATGGCAGCAAAATAATGCAACCATAAGATAAAGCAGACTCTGAAGAAATCTAAGATCTGTCAAATTTCATCAATGGCTTCCAAGAATAGCTTTAAATTGATTTAGCAGACCAAGCAGATACAAAATGTTTGTTATCCTGATTTTAAAAGTAATACACATGTCCATCAACAGATGAGTGGCTAAACAAGCTGTGGTATATATACTTATGATGGAATATTACGCAGCTGTAAAACAGAATAAAGTCATGAAGCATGTAACAATGTGGATGGACCCTGAGGACGTTAAGCTGAAAGACACTGGCCAGAAACAAAAGGACAAATACTCTATGGTCTCACTGATACAAACTAACATTAACGAATGAACTTGGAGAATTTCAGTTAAGAACAGAGGTCATCAGGAGATAGAAATAGGGTAGAGACTGGTTAACTAGAGCTGAAGGGATACAGATTGTGCAACAGAACCGATTATAAAAGTTCAGAAATGGATAGCACAATACTACCTGATTGTAGCACAATAACGCAAGTATGCTGAATGAAGCAGAATGTGAGAATGATAGAGGGAGGAGGGCTGGGGGCACATGGGAAACCAGAAGGAAAGATAGATGATAAAGACTGAGATGGTATAATCTAGGAATGCCTAGAGTGTACAATGATAGTGACTAAATACAAAAATTAAAAAACATTTTTGCATGAGGAAAAAAACATCCTCAATCTAGAATGAAAAAAAAAAAGGATTATATGCTTAAGTGGGGTGCAATGGTAGTTCAGTGGTAGAATTCTTGCCTGCCATGCGGGAGACCCAGGTTTGATTCCCTGCCTATGTACTCCTCCCACCGAAAAAGATAAATGAAAATTTAAAAATTCAACAAATGGTGCTGCAGGAACAGGGAAGCCAAATGGAAAGAATGAAATGTGACCCCCACCATACTAAAAAAAAAAAGTAATACATGCTTATAATATGAAGTCTGATACATACAGAAAAGTATAAACTAGAAAAAACTATGTCTCACCTCATCAAAGGCAAAACCTTAACACTGACACACACTCATGAACAATTCAATCAAAACATCAATTGTTTTGATTAAAAAACAGATTTCTTTTAAAACTAACAAACATTTTACATTTGTAACTTACTCTTGACAGCCTCCAACTATGCCTATTCTTCCATCTTGTCCTTTGTGTTTTTTGGTAGTTAGAGGAGGTATAATATTTCTCACCAACTGAAAAGTATTTTCCATATCCTTTACAGGATGTGCCTTATGTAGTGAAAATGCTCTTTCTAAAACTGAAAAACAGGAAAATGAAATTCATTCAGAAAGGTAAATATCTACTAATATAAAGAACAGAAACTAAATATTCCATTAACCAAAATACTTTCCAAAGGTGACTTATCTATACTATAATTTTTTATCCAGTTGTTTCACTATTTTATTTCTGTAAGCAAATGATATTCAGAAGTTACAACATAACACTAATACATGCTATGTATATTGTTCACTTTTTAAATGCATTAGATAATTTGAATGCATCAGACACTTTGAAAGACAACTTAATCTTCTACAAAGTTGTATCAACAAAAAAAGCAATGTTCTTTGATAAACTATACATATTCATATTTCAATCTTCTTTTACATTTATTAGGTCTCTTCTATGTGCTCAATTTGGAGAAGCAAATTCCCATTTGTAACCTTCCACTGTCATCTTCAAACGTTTGACAGATTCATCATATTATTCCCAATTTTTCCAGCTGTATTTCCAAAACTCATGTGGATATTAGACAACCTAGAAACACCATTCTAAATACAGAACATAAAATAATTTAAATTGGGTTCAAAGTGGCATTTTAAAATAATTGATCATTTTAAAATTATCTCTAAGTAGCTACATTTTATCTTTCTTTAAAAACTTTTTGCATTGCTATATTTTGCCTTAACATTTAAAACAGGTCAGCTGTGAGAGATACTATGTTCTACTGAGCCCAATATATGAACATACAAAATAAACATTCTCCCTAAAATGATTCTGTAAATATAAACCATTTTTTCTCTAACAAGGCAACGAATATTTTTATCTTTGTAATTATCTCAGCAGCTAAGAAAATCAGAAAATCAAGAGTTCAACTAAAAGTTCAAGAGCTGACAGTTCTATTGGTAAAACTTCAAAATTCACTTTTTAATTCAATAATATTATTCAAGTAATTTTCTTTAATGAGTTAAAGTAAATGTCTTAGCTGATATATACATGCTTACACCCAAGATGAAAATATAATATTATTTACTATCAAACCAAACACTTTTCACCTCCAAGCCAACACGGGATTAAAACTAAAAACAAAATCACTGTGTAAATCTTTGGCCAGGAAAAAGCACGACTAGGCTTGCTCAACAATAAATACAGCTGGCTAATCCCTCTACTCTAGAAGTCTTTCATTATAACTGACATTCCGCTTCCAATGAAACAAGGAACTGCTTTTGCCCGCAGTACTACCTCCCACCCTTTAATTTGGAGGTAGGCCACAGAGGCAGGGCAGTGTAACACTGAGTTAACAAAGCAACCCTGCTCTAAATCTTTCTTTCCCTCCTCAATTCATTCAACTTCTAAAATTCTCATCCTGTACCCCAAATTCCAAGATTATGCCTTGTCTTTCCACTGTGCATATTTAAAAGCACTAGACATCACCAGTTTTGAACAGCATAATTGTAAATTCCTCTTTCCCTTGCATTACTATTGATAAGCTACATGAAAGAAATTAGAGTTGCTATAATTAGATTTAACTACCATATAACTGAATGCTGATGAAGAATCTATGCAGCTATGAAAATGCTAACATGAGTTTGCTTCAAGTCTTAATATATTTGGTATAATAACAATATGACTAATCAAAAGGAAAAAATAAGAATATCAGAGAATGAATATTCACTCATTCAAATTCTCCAGAACATGCAATACAGTTGCTTTTTAAAGGCTAGGAATTGACATATAGAATCACCAGTCACTCAAGGGGTATTGTGTGTTCTGGGTTTATTATAAGTCGTCACTTAATACTAAATACCTAGCCACATATAAAAATATCCCTAACCACATAGATTTCTTTGTGCTATAGATACTGATACTAAAGATGCCTGGGTTCGGAGTTCTGCTGTTTCCAAACTAGCATTTCAATAAGTCTTCCAGGAAGTAGTTATTGAGATGATTATGTCATATTACTTAAGAATTCATTATAATCATTATTAAAAAGTGAATGGATGTCAAGTCAGTTTTTCAAAATATTTAAGAGCTTAAACATTTAGCAAGGAAAGACAGTCTGGGGGAAATTTAAATTATTTTTATTATTTGTCACTAAATAAAAACATATATAAAATACTTTGAAATGTGTACACCCATTTTTCCCCAATCTTTATGTCTAAAAATAGGCATTTAAAAAGATAGAGAAGGGTGAAAAAATATATCAAATTACCATTTTTTCCCAGTATGCAGTAATTTAGGCTTTTGGTCTTAAAATAAAAATCAAGATGGAATTGTGGACCTTGCATTAGTGACAGAAGCAGCCACTTTATTAGAGTTTCTATAACCAAAAAAATGAATCATGTTATTAGCAAAAACTCTGCCAAATAAAACTGTTTCTTAGACAAAGCATACAAGATTTGTAAAAATCTTTGTTCCAGAGTTTTCACAAACACTTCTCTCTTTCTTTAAGGCAGAACAATGTTTGCAAAGTTCACAATAAAAATTAACCCTAATATTTTCCCTGCTGAATTTCTACAGAAAGGCAGAGATGCTGTTAAACATGAAGCTTTAAATATATCAGTGTTTCAAATTAAGTGATATTTAAGGTCATATAAAACATAATTTTAACTTATGAAATCAATTCAGAGAAAAATGACTTAAGTATCTCAATTTATGGCTATTAAAAATTAACATTTTATATCAATCTAATACACCTGATGAAAACTACTCTTAAATAGCAATGCTTGGAAAACTCTTATTTCCTACATTAAGAAAAGGAATTAAATCAGTCCAGCAGATAATCCACTTTTTAGAAGATTTCTTTCCCCAATTACCTGAGATTATATCTTAAAAACACCTCATTTATACTTTAAATTTCAGATTTTTAGCCTAAAAAAAAACAACACAGCACTGTAGACAGCATATGAAATATTTACTTTTGATATCAAAAACGGGAAATATCATAAATCAATATTTAACTCGCGCTTTGTACTTTACATTATAGCAGAAAAAGCCCACATATTATCAAAAGAGACTTGACACAGAACTAAGCTATATTCACATGCTAAAATGCAATACCTAGGGGAGGAGAAAGCGCTTCTGCCATAGCATTATAACTAATGTCATCTCCATACTCCTGGTGGTGTGTTCGCTGTGGTGGGCTTGGCGGTCTGGACTGTGCCCTGTGCGAGACGGCCGAGGAAATTCCAGCTAACACTTGTCCCAACATCTGCAACATCTGGAGCTCTCTGGTGCGCTCCCCTTCCCGGTGCTTGTCCTCCATTTTAAGCTTCTGCTCTTCATATCTGAAAAAGTTCTGTTCTGCATCCACACTCTGCTGTAAAAGTTTTCCCATCATCTTGTCCAGAGGTCTACTGGTGTGGTGCTTTTTTGATCTTTTTGGTTGAGAAAGAGGAGGTGTGCTGGCCTGAGCACCGAAATGCTTAAAGCCTACAATTTTTAAAGCAAATAATGATTTTTGTTGTTACTCCAATAATGACTAGTACACATATTGTCATTTTTCCTCCACTTCAAGATAAACTTTATTAGAAGGGTAAGATAACAGAGGACTTAACAAATATACCATGCTTTAAACTATTCTCTATGACAGACAGATCTTGATAGTAGTTAAGCTTTTTAAAAAAAATTTAAGTCCATACCAAAAACTATATGCTGTGATTGAATGAAAATATATTAACATTGCAATTTTTATGGTTTCCACAAAGAAAACACAGAAAAAGAAATTTTGTTTTGAGATTTTACTTCATCTCAAATAGAACTGTGGTAGTTGAGCCAAAGGCACATAAATGCTGTCACCTTCCATAGCAACTTGACCAGATCACCAATATAAAATTCATCTTTCTCCTCTATTATACCTTAATGTTTTATTTAGACTTTATCAGTATTCCCAGTTTATGAGCTGTGATGTTACTACAAGGAATGAGTCTAGGAATCATTGAGGACAACAGGAAACCTCTGTAAAATATTTGAAGATTTGAGTATGAGAAATTATCTTTCAAATGTAGGTCGATTTTTAGATTGTTTTAAAAGTGTAACTAAATTGATTGACGCTTTTTGTTATGTTCTTAAACATTAACAGATACTAACGGTAAAGCAACTATTATTACCAGTGGGGTTCTGAAACCTTTCAAAAACTCACAGAAAATACATGTAGTAGGGATTGAAATGGACATAAAAATGGAGTTTCATATCTGAATTGGTCGATAATCACTAAGCTACTAAGCTTTGCCTACACGGAATGTGGCGTCTCTCCCATACCGTAGCTTAAGAGCAGGAGCTATGCGTTTTCCAAGTTTGGACACCCCATCCTCAATCACCTCTAACAGTGCCTTACACAAAATAAGACAATAAATGTGTGGTGAATCAAAGGCATTCTCATTAATAAAAATCAGTTTATCCTTCTTTTACAGATAAAGAAACTGAAGCTCAGAGAGACATACCTGTGAAGATGCCAAGTTAGTAATGGACAAGCCAGTAGATAGTGTTTTCGCAAAAAGACTGACATTTTAAGGCAAAAGAAACAATTTCTTTTTAATCAAATATTCACCTCTCCAACCAGAGGAAAAGTCAAATTATTTACAAATGCCCTCTGAAACTATTTGGGAGGGATAAAAATCATTGTCAAGAAATAAAGCACTTTCACTTTTTTAACAGGAATTGTATGAATGCAAAGTAAAATCTGTACTGCCCATCAACATTTTGTCCCCTTCACCTGAGACAAATACTTTGTTAGTCAAAAGTTCAAAGGAAGGTCAGTTAAATTCCCTTACACCAAAAGTTTCAGCTGACTTTCTGACAGACACTATTTAGACCTATCAACAAAGGTATTTAAATATAAACATCAAAGTTCTGAAGGATAAAAAGGCCTTGACAAGAGGCAACTTGTAATTTATCCTATTCTGTAACTTGGTCTTAATGACAATTCTGAGTCTAGAAGAACAGGTCAAGTTTGTCTGGTTTTTTGTTTAAAGAAGTCTGGCTGAGAAAGACTGGAGAATGAAATGGATTTCTTAGTCTGGGCTGTTTTCTAGAATTACTTATGAACTGCAGCTTTCTGAGCTCACCATTATTTCTCCATGCCAAAAGTGCTTTTATGTGAGTTTATAATTAATTTAGAGCATGTATCTCCTAAAATCTGAGATGGGAAGTCAGTGATCTAGGTAGATGCTGCCTATTTTTTGGCAAAAGTTCAGCAAATCAGTTTTATAATGAAGCGTCAAACTGAACGAAAAATCTTGCTAACCAACCATAAGTGTGTGAATTTAAGACAAGGAGCTACCCCAAAAATCTGTAAAATAAAATGGTGCTTAGAAGTCCCTCTGCAGATAGTTGATTACTGTCAGGTGTAGAAACCAGCAAAGAAGCTCCACCCAAGCAGCTTGTAGCGAGCCCTTCAATACAAGTGGAACAAGTGTGCCAGAAAACAAAAGGCCAAAACTCCCAAAAGCTGACTGCTCTCTGACCATTCCCAACATATATATATAAGTGTATACATATGGTAAAATCTTTCTAATAACTACTAAAGCTCCTAAAACTATTCTCCTTTACAGTCACAACACACAGCATTTTGCCATTTCAGCCACTCACTGGCTGTAGAATTCTGGATAAGTCTCTTATTTTCTCAGAGCCTCTACCTTCTCATGGGAGAATAACAGCAGTCTTCCCACCTTGGGAGAAATGAGAATACACATGCTACTTAGCTGAACAAAAGAATACTGATATTCAAAGCTTAAAGAGAAAGAGAAAAAAACACATGAGGAGGTTTAGGGCTTCAAATAATTAAAATCCACTTGTTCGTTTTATTCCTAAATTCTTTCTCCGTATGTTGTCCTATTCAAAAATGCATCTCAGAGTCCTCTAGGGTCCATTAGTCAAAGCCAGGGATGCGGGTCCTCAGGGGCGCCAGGTCAACCCTCCAAGTCATGGGGCTCACGTGGGTTAACCCTCCCGGAGGAGACACACACACACTGCACTCACCGTCGTCCGGCGGCACGGGGATGGCGAGAGGGGCACACTCCACCTTGACGCGATGCTCCGCGAAGGAGGAGCCCTCGCCGGTCAAGTCCTTCTCGGCCGCCGGGTCCCCATCGGCTGCGTCTCGGGAAGCTGGGGTTCCACGGAGGAACGCTATGCTGCCCGAAGGGACCCGAGCGCCCAGAATCCGGTCCATCTCGTCGAAGAACTTGCAGGTCTTGCGCACAGGGCCGCCCTTGGGGAGCCCGTTCCTCGCCTGGTAGTACTGGCGCTTCAAGCCCTTGATACGGATCCGGCACTGCTCCGGGGTCCGGTCGAAGCCCACCTCGGCCAGCCTGCACGCCACGTCCCGGTACACATGGCTGTTCCGAAAGTTCCCGTCCAACGCCGACTGCACGTCCGCCTCGCCCCAGATGCCCAGCAAGGCTCGCGTCTCCAGGTCGGACCACAGGAAGCCCCGGGTGTGGGTGATCATCATACCCGGCCCAGGTAGGCGCGAAGAAAAGGACCGCGAGCGGGCGACGACGAGGGGAAGGAAAAGTCCAAAGAAAACACCGACCCTTCGCCGAGAAGCCGGGGAGAGTGAGAGCAGCTCCCCGCGGCGCCTCACATTTCTCCAGCCACGCCCGGGGGACGCGGGCCGGGAAGCAGCTGCCCCTCACTCCACTCCGCCCGCCGCCGAAACAAAGTTTAAAAGGGGGTGTCGGGCCGCGCTCTGCGCCGCCATTCACATGCAAATCCACACCGAGGAGAGAGTCCCGCGCAAACGTAGCCGCCCGGCCGGGAGACTGTAGTGAGACGGCCCCGTGACCCGTGGAATCCCGGCGCCTGCCACCGGCTCGGCCCAGCGAGCGGGCTCTGCCTGCCGCTCGGACGACCAGGCTCCGGAAGCCCGCCCAGCGCCCGCCCGGGGTCAGCTCTCCGCGCCCGCGGCGGCAACTGAAGCCTCCCCTCCCCCCGAGCGCGCCCACGTTCCCCCTCACCAACACCCGCACCCCCGCCCGGAGCCCCGCGACCCGCAGCTACGCCTCCCCGCACCCGCCGGGCTCTGCACCGCGACCCTTCCCCACGCACCCGCTCCCTTCCCGGAGCCTCCCTCCTCCCTTCGGGTGCCACTCACGCACAACGTCTCCGCCTCTCCTCCGGTGACAGGCTGAGGCACCGCCTCCCCCGGCCTCGCCCGGGCGACCGCGCTCCAGGAATGCCCACGGCAGGCTCCGACAGCCACCCACTCTGCCCTGGGCACGACCGCGCACCGACCAGGGGGTGCGCTCCTCGGAGGGCTCGCGGCTCTCCTTGACCTGCACTGCCAGCTCGCCCGCCCGCCCGCATCCGCTCCTCAGGACTAGCTCTGGGGACCTCGGCGGCGCCTCTCCCGGAGAAGCCCCCGCCCTCGCACGCAGGCAGCTCCATGGCGAGCGCCTCCAGCACGTCAAGAGGGCGCAGGCCTTTCGCCTCCCTCCCGCCCGGGAGAAACGGCTCGGCGGCTGAGTATACCTGCGTTCAGGGGCGGCCAGTAGAGCGCGAGCGCGGCCGCCAGCAGCGCCGCAATGGCCCCGCACGTGACCACTCGAGCCCCAGTGACTGTCCCCGGCATGAGAGCGGCGTCTCTCTTCGGTCGGGATCCGCTGCCCTCGCCCAGCTCAGGCCTAAATCGATCTTACCTAGCCTGCAGGCCGGGAACCCGAGGCTGACGCGGGCTGCTAAACCACCCAAGCTGTGAACCGCAACCATTGGGTGCTCCTTCCGGGTTCGCGGCCGCCCCCACGTCGCCCCCGCCGCAGGAAGCCGGCTCGCGTTAGCACAGGGTCGAGGCTTTGCGGCTCCGGGACTCCGGGGCTCGCCCCACCCTCGGGCCAGCCCTCCACCAATCACCACCGAATCCCGGATGACTGACAGGCGCGACGGCAAACCCCGCAGGGGGCGAAGGGGCAGGTGCTAGGGTTTCACGGAGAAGCGAGATTATTAAATTGAGGCCTGGTTTGTTTTTCTGGTTTCTCGTTTGGTCGTGGGGCGTAATGGATGAACGAGGTAAAAATGCTGCCCAATTTGCAAAGGTTTCCGTAAGAGTCAGAGTTGGCAGGCATCAGAAAACAAGTGCCTGCTTAGAGGAGGACTCTGTGTAGCCAGATACACTACAGCCTTTTCTCTGTTGGGTCTGAGATTTAGGTCACCAAGCACCACCGCTCGCCTGAACTCCAGATTGCTATATCCAACTACCTATCCACCTGCCCTTGAATCTCAAATTGTACATGCCTAACACCGACTTCTTGTAGCCGGACAAAGGCAGTGGATTATTTTGCCTCATGTGCTGAAAAGACCAATTCCTGAGACACTGGGGTTTAAAAGAGAGAAAAAGTTTATTACTAGTCACCTAGCAAGAGAGCAGATGGCCTATCAGACAAATATCTGTCTCCCTGACCTGCAGTAATTTTGATAGTTTTAGGATAATGAGTACAGTGGTCTCAGATGATGTAATTATAGGTGATTTAATTATTGACCGTGCACATATGGATTACATGCCTAGTTGCAGAACTTATGTAAGAAAATGGGGGCCTTAATATGATGATGGGTGTGAATTTTAGTATTATAATGAGGTACAGGTGACATAGGTTAAAGTCTAAGCTACTGCACATATCACATAGACCCATTTGATTAGATCCAGTCTCAGTTATAAAGATAGCTTTGGACTTGGGGTAGGTTAGTTCTGGACTAATCCAGGGCCCTTCATTAATATACATTAAGGGCTGTCTTTAGTGGTCACAAGCCTGTAAAGTCCAAAAACTGGATAAATGGGTATAATTGCAGGTTAGACACAAGGTTTTGACAATCATAAGGGCACAAATAAAGGCAATACAATCATCAGAGATAAAGGCAGATGGGTTACAGTTAAGAGATTTCAGGTACTTCCTTTTATCTATTTTAATACAAGTGCAAAGTAAAAGGAAATACCTATATAATAATTAAATAATCATAACAATTTGTCAATTCCCAACATCTTCATCACAATCTGAGCCCAACTCCCCACCATCTTCTCCCCTCACAGTAGGTGGCAGTTCTATCATTCCTGCTGCTCTGGACAAAAACCTTGAAGGCATCCTGACTTCTCACTGTCTTCCATGTCCATCAGCACCTCCTTTCGTCCCTCCCCAGGAAAAACTGGCTGGCTGAAGCAGAGAGAGAGATTCGCTCTTCTGAATTCTCCTTAAAAGCCTTTGGGTGATTAGATTAAATGTCACTCATTGTAGGAGACACTTCCCTTAGCCAAAGGCAGATGTATCATGATTTAAGTCTATGAAATGTCCTCATAGCAGCAGATAGACCACTGCTTACTTGACTAGACAACAGGGCACCATCACCTGGCCAACTTGACACATGAACCTGTCACAGTCCACCCCTTGTCAACTTGGCAGCTATACGCATCACCTTAAACCACGCTTAATCTCTAAATAGAAAACAGTAATAGACACATTTTCTTTTTCTTAACAATACTCAACTGTCCTGCGTACAACCAGAAACACATTATTAGTTTGTTAAAGCTGTTGGAATGCAGTATATCAGAAATGTAATAGCTTTTAAAAAGAGAATTTATTAAGTTGCAAGTTTACAATTTTAAGGCTATAAAAATGTCCAAACAAAAACAAAAAACAAAAACAAACAAACAAAATGTCCAAACAAAGGCATCCAGAGAAAGTTACCTTGGCTCAAGAAAAGATAATGGGTCCAGAACACCTCTGTCATCTGAGAAGGCAACAGTGGCTGGTATCTGCTAAAGTGTTTGGTTTCAAACAACTTCCCCAGGGGCATTTTCTTTCTGCACCACCAAAGGTCTCTGGCTGTGTGGGCTCTGAAGCCTTTTCCAAAATGGTACCCTCTTAAAGGACTCCAGTAAGTGACCCACCTTGAATGGATGGAGACACATCTCCATAGAAACCACCTAATCAAAAGGTCCTACCCACAATTGGCTGAGTCATATCTCCATGGAAACAACTTAGTCAAAAGATTCCACCCAGCAATACTGAATCAGGATTAAAGAACGTGGGTTTTCTGGGGTACACAGCAGTTTCAAACCAGCACACCTAGAAGCAGATGTTCCTCACCTCCACTGCCAACATATTTGAAGCCACCTAGATGATTGCAAGAGCTGTCTAAATTCACCTCCCTACTTCTCTACAACAGCAAAACCATCTTTCTTAAATGAAAGTTAAATTATGTAACTCCTCTAGTGATTTCCCATGTCACTCAGAATAAATTCCAAAGTACCTTCAGTGGTCTTAGAGCCCTTACATGACCTGTCATCCCAACCCCCTCAATGTCCTACCACTGTCCACCTGGCTCCCCCTTTCCCCGTCATACTAACCTCTTTGCCTAAATCTAACTTACCAAGCATATTCCTACTGTTCTTTCTCCAGATATCAATATTGCTCATGCACTGATTTCATTTTGGTATCTGCTCAATTATTCATTTGGTATCTGCTCAATTTTTGTTTGTTTGTTTGTTTAAGTAAAACCACTAATGAATGTGGAACATTATCATATTATCAGTAACAAGGCATCCCTAACCATTCTATATAAAATAATTCATACCCCTTCTCTCCCCTTACCCTCAATTCCCTGACCCTCCTTTATTTTTCTTCTTAGCACTTTTCACTACCAGACATATTCATTCATTCAATGGCACCTGCCTCAGGGCAACTAGAAAGTAAGCTCCAGCAGAAAAGCTTTGTTTTGTTCCCTAACGTACACTCAGCACCTAGAATCTGGCACATAAGTGTGCCCTCCCCCCTCCTTTCTCTCTCCTTACTAAAGCAGAATTCACGTACAATAAAATTCACTATTTTTACATGTACAAGCTGAGTTTTAACAAATGTATATTGTGATGAAACACCATCACATTCATGATATAGAATATTTCCTTCACTGCCCCAAAATTTCATATTTTTTATACTGATTGGTCTAGTTTGCTAGCTGCTAGAATGCAATATACCAGAAATGGAATGGCTTTTTAAAAGGGGAATTTAATAAGTTGTTAGTTTACAGTTCTAAGGCCAAGAAAATGTCCCAATTGAAACAAGTACATAGAAATGTCCAATCAAAGGCATCCAGGGAAAAATACCTTGGTTCAAGAAGGCCAATGAAGTTCAGGGTTTTTCTCTCTCAAGTGGAAGGTCACATGGCGAACACAGAGTTTCTCTGTCATCTGGAAAGGCACATGGTAAACACGGTCAGGGTTTCTCTCTCATCTGGAAGGGCACGTGGCGAACACGGCGTCACCTGCTAGCTTCCTCTCCTGGCTTCCTGTTTCATGAAGCTCCCTGAGAGGCATTTTCCTTCTTCATCTCCAAAGGTCACTGGCTTGTGGACTCTGCTTCTCATGGCTATGTCGTTCTGCTCTGTTCTTTCCAAATCTCTCTCGTTCTCCAAAATGTTTCCTCTTTTATAGGACTTCAGAAACTAATCAAGACCCACCCAAATGGGTGGAGACATGCCTCCCCTAATCCAGTTTAACAACCACTCTTGATTAGGTTACATCTCCAGGGAGGTGATCTAATTACATACAGTATTAAATAGGGATTATTCTGCCTTTACGAAATGGAATTTTGATTAAAGCATGGCTTTTCAAGGGTACATACATCCTTTCAACCCAGCACACTGATGTAAATGTTATTTTTTATTTTAATTTCTGGTTATTCATTGCTAGTATATCTAAATGTGATTGATCTCCATATATTGGCATTGTATCCTTTGACCATAATAAATTCACTTATTAGTTCTAGTAGGTTTTATTGAGATTACTTGGGGTTTTCGATGTAAGTGTTCATGACATCTGCAAATAAAGTCTTTTATTTCTTCCATTATAATCTGTATGCCTTTTCTTTTTCGCTGTATTGCACTGGCTAGGGCTTACAGTACCATGTTAATAGAAGGGGCAAGAAGGAACATCCTTACCTTGTTCTTGATCTTAGGGAGAAAATATTTAATCTTTCATTATTACGTACATTGTGAATTGTAGGGTTTTTTTTAATAGATGCCCCTCCTCAGGTTGAGAAAATTCTGTTCTATTCCTGACTTGCTGAGGTTTTTGTTTGTTTGTTTGTTTAAATAAAACCACTAATGAATGTGGAATATTATCAAATGGATTTTCTGCATCTTTAGAGATGATCATTGGGCTTTTCTTTTAGACTATAATATGGTGCATTACATTGACCAATTTTCCAATACTGAACCAGTCTTGCATTCCTAGTATACCCCACTTAGTCATAATATAGTATCCTTTTCTATATATATATATTATTGGATTCAATTTGCTAAAATGCTGTTAAGCATTTCTGCATCTAGATTCTGGAAGGGTATTTTTCTGTAGTTTTCCTTTCTTATAATGCCTTTTTTATGATTTTGATACATATAATGACCAGCGTCATTAAAACTACATTGAGAAGTTTCATCCTCTGCTATTTGTGCCTGAAGTTTTCTTCATGGGCAAGTTTTAAATTAAGAATTCAATTTCTTTGATAGTTATAAGCTATTCAGATGATCTATTCTTCTTGAGTGAGCTTTGGTAGTTTATGTCTTTTAAGAAATTTGTGTATTTCATTTAACTTGTCAAATTTAATGGCATAACAGTTTTGTTGATCTTTTCAAGGAATCAGCTTTTGGTTTTGTTATCTATATTTTTTCCTCTATTTGATTAGATTTCTGTTCTTTATTATTTCCTTCTGCTTACTTTGAATTCAATTTACTTCCTGTTTTCCCTTTTTTTTTTTTAGATCATTAATTTGAGGACTTTCTCTTCTTATAAAAGAGCATTTAATACTGCCAAGAGGTCCTTAAGCGGCAATGCAGTGGCTGCTGAAGGATGGCTTGCCATACTTCTATAGATTTGGCTGATAAGGAGACAATTACCCAAATGGATTTAATTAGTTTATCACTTAACACAGACAGAAAAAGCAATATCAACATGGTATCAGCTCCCCGCATCCCTTTTCTCACAGGATGACACTGAAACAAAGGGGCCAGATGACAGAGAACACAAGTGGTGGGAACCCTGCTGAGGAGGAGCCAATTCCATGCAGCAGCAAAGTAGTTTTATGGTCTGCAGTTGTACCCAAGGGGAAGGCAAGGTAAAACATCTCATCCCTCACCAAAATCAGGGACACTGTTGTGGGTTGAATTGTATCCCCCCAAAAGATATGTACTGTGAATGTGACATTATTTCTAAACAGGGGCTTTGCAGAAACAGCTAGTTAAGATGAAGTCATTAGGGTGGACCACGGTGGCTCAGCAGGCAAGAATGCTTGCCTGCCATGCCAGAGGACCTAGGTTCGATTCCCAGTGCCTGCCCATGTAAAAAAAAAAAAAAAAATGAAGTCGTTAGTTAATGACCTTAAAAATTAGGTTGGGCCCTAATCCACTGGCGTCCTCACAAGAAGAGGACAATTTGAACACAGACACAGAGGAGAACACCATGTGAAGACAGAGCAGAAATCGAAGTGCTGTGTCTAAAGCCAAGGAGTCCCAAGGATCGCCTACCATCACCAGAAGCCAGGAGAGAGACATGGAGCAGACTGTTCACTGGAGAATTCAGAGGGAGCATGATCCTGTGGATGGCCTGATTGCAGACTTCCGGCCTCCAGAACTGTGAGAGAACACATTTCTGCTGTTTTAAACTACCCAGTCCATGGTGATTTGTTACGGCAGCTTTAGGACACTAAGACAGAAGCAGATGAGAAGCTGCTTCATGGCAGCTTCCCTCAAATTAGGGAGAGGGCTGAGAACTACCCATATGGCAAATCCTCACGAGCCTACCTACCTGAGAGGATCACAGGTATTTGATCAAAGAGCATCCTAGATGGCATGTGCGAGATCATCAGGGCATCCTCGTGAGCTGCACTTCTACAGGTCCTAGAAATTTCCCTCTAATCACTTTATCTACGTCCCACAAGTTTTGATATTGTGTTTGTGTTTTTACTGTCATTCAGTCCAAAATATTTCCTAGTTCTTTTTTCTTTTATCCACTGGTTATTTAGAGGTGTGTTGTTTATTTTCAGAATATTTGTTTATTTTTCGGATATCTTCCTATTATTAGTCCTGTTTAATTCCATTTGTTTAAGGAACACACTCTGTTTTATTTCATCACTTTTAAATTTATTAAGACCCTGTTTTCTGGCCAGGAAAATTATCTACCTGCGTGAAAGTTCTGTGTGTAATCCTCAATATATATTTTTGGATGTATGAATGAATTAATGGGAAGGCTATTTTTGTCTGATCACTGATACTTCCAGGAAACCTTTCAGGGGGTTCTGTGATATTGACTGTTAACATCCCAATCGGTCACTGTAGACAGTGTTACAAGACAGACTAGGAATGTCTCTTAGAGAAGATTTCCAGATCAACTTAATTGTGTGTGTGTATTTGCATATTTATGTGTATGTGTATGTGTATCTGTGGTATTTAGGTACAGGTGTCAACTTGGCTAGGTGGAGGTGCCTAGTTCTATTGCTGTGGACATGAGCCAATGGCATGTGACCATATATATGGAGAGGGTGATAATAAATTCCCTTTTATTAAAAGCCAATCCATCTCTGGTGTGTTGCATTCCGGCAGCTAGCAAACTAGAACAGTATCTATATTTCCTAAATTAATTATGGGATAGATATTGCTGCTGTGGGAAAGTTCTAGACTTAGAAAATCTCCAGGTCAAGCCCTACATCTACTATGAACTCTCTGTGTGACTTTGGTGTATTCTTTAGCCTCTATGTGCCTATTTCTCCATCTGCAGGAAAAGAATGGTACCCCCATTGGGCTGCTATTGAGCATAAACTCGAAAATGCACATAAAACACTTAGCTCAGTCCTGTCAACACTTAGTAAATGAAAGCCGGCGTTAGTGGTTAAAGGAGCAAGACCCAGCAAGATGAATGTGCTGCAGCTGCTGCTCACCCGGCTCATCTCCCCCATAGCTCTCCTACTCTCCAGAGGAACTGAGATTCCAGATTCCAGAGGAAAGTGAGGGGGGAAACACACCACATTGCAGACAGCTATCCTCCTCCCCTCATTCTGGGGATGTTCCCCAGGACTAAAGGGGAATTAATGGACCCAAGAGTCTCTGGATTCAAAGTTCTGGAGATCATGCCGCAGTATATAGGTATATGTCTGTCTGTGCTGGTTTATACATCTTGTGTCTTAATTTCCTAGTACTGCCATAGCCAAATACCCACAAACTGGGTGGTGGGTACTTCGGGTGATTTAAAGCAACAGAAATCTATTGTCGTACAGTTTTGGAGTCTAGAAATCAGAATCAAGGTTCTGAGAGCCAGGGGTCCCCTGAAGTCTGTGAGCATAGGTTCTGAAAGTGGCTGGCAATCCATGATGATTCTTGTCTTGTGGCATAACTCAACCTCTGCCTCCATCACATGGCAGTCTCTCTCTCTCTCTTTCTGTGTGCAAATAGCTCCCCGCAACCCCCCAGTCCAGTTCTACCTCATCTTAACTAAAAACATCTTCAAAGATCCTATTCCAAATAGGGTCACATTCATAGGACCAGAGGTTAGGACTGAAACATATCTTTTTGGTGCACACAATTCAGTCCATTTTGAATATATGCAAATTGTTGTAGGTAAAGTTTTTTCTACTATCACCCAGCCTCTCCTTTGTACATGCCTAGACAAAGCTTTCTCTTTATACAAACCTGCTCTTAATAAAAATGAGTTATTTACACCATTGTGTGATGTTTTTGAGATGTATTCAGAATCATCTACATCCTGATCAAGTTAAGGAAACAATAGGGGAAATAGTTGGGTAGGCAGGGACTTTGGTCCTTAGTTATCTAAGACTGAGCTACAAGATACACACACAAATGCATATTTATCAACCAGTTATTCTTCTTCCCTGATTGAATTTTTTTTCTAATTTTAGATAAATTTTCATTCTAGTGAATTTTCTCCACTTTTATTTTATTTTAATAAATTTTATTGGTTAATTTACTGCTTATTTCTCTGCCGCTACCTATGTATCAGGTATCTCCTGTGCCTAAACCTCACAACCTTACCTTCTTATGGTGCATCTTTTTACTCTAGCTATTGCTTTGGCAACTAGCTGTTCCCATGTGTACCCTTGCCTCAGCTGTAACTCACATCTCTTGCTTTCTGGTTATTGGATTCTCTGTCTGTGCGGAATACCTGTAGGATTCTGATCAGCCATGGTGATGAATGTACAAACCTAGAAATATAAGGGGATCGTTGCTTCATGGGGCAGCCCTTGATCAAGAAGATATGGTGCCCATGGATCAATTCTCCCCTCATTCATTCCTCCACCAAGTAATTCTATACACCTCCTCAGAGGGTCCAGCAAACATATTTATAGGATGTATGTGTGCCAATCGCTGTTTTACTTTTTTTTTGTATACGGACTCGTTTAATCCTCGTGCCAACTCTGTGAGGCTATAAAATGGGGAAACCGAAGCACGAAAGGTTATGTGATTTGGCCAAAGACTCACAATTAGTAGGTAGAGGATTTGAATCCAAGCATTCTGGCTACAGTCTGTGCACTTAACTCCTCTACTGCCTATGAAAAAATTACAGCAAAGAAATATTTTCCATTGAATCTTTCCATGGTTGTTTACTTCAATAAGTCCATGGGATTTACCTTATCAGAATAGACTTATCACATGGTTAAATAAGGTTCTTCCTTCCACTCTGATCTATGGTTTTTTTGTTTTGTTTTTTTAAACCTGAGCGCCAACCTGTCAGATTGTGAAACCAAACTCTATGCTTGGTCTGTGTTAATAAAAGGCACTGAAGGTGTCAGTAAGCAGACACCATTTTGACAAGTATGCCACGTAAGAAGTAAAAATGCTGAAATGTTTTATGCTGATTCATCCATGATAGGTATCCAATAAGGGATAATGTGATAAGCAGAGCCAGTTTTTACTCAATTCAGTGGTTACCTGGAAAAGTGGAGAAAAACCTGATATGAGTAACAAAACTTTTTAGAAGCATTAAACTACCAAATATCCTAAAATTAGGTAGATTCCAGGATATATATATTTAAACAACTTTGTTATTATACTGGATTATTTAAAGTGGAAAGAATTAAATACTAATATAATTCTTTGTGATAGAGAATTCCTAGGGAATTACAGAAATTGGATTATCTTCTTAAGTTATTGAGAAATAGGATATAATATCTGTGACATTTAAAATTTGTTGGGGACATAGAATAATATAATGAGTAATGAATTTTTAAACCTTCTGCGAGCCATTATTGACAGGACTAAATTATGTTACTACATACTGAACTGTCATCATTTTTTTAGTAAAATCAGATGCCAACAGTGAAGGGAACAAATCTATGGCAAAATGTTTATAAACGAAGTCTCAATTCAAAAAGTGATAACCTAACTCTTACTTATACAGGGTTACAGAAACAGCTAAGGACAGTATAAATCCATAGGTCATTTTAAAGTTTATTTTAGATGTTTTTAATATCCTCTTAGAGGTTTTTGCACAAGTGAAAACATATCACAATTGATGGTGTGGTAGTTTGAACCTGCTATGTACCCAAGAAGAAGCCGGGTTCTTTTTTTTTTTTTCAGTTCCAATAAGTCTTTATTTATTCATTGTATTATCCCAGGGAAAAGCGGGAAAGGGGAAAGGGTCAGCATGTTATAAAATTATAGCAGAAGGTAAAGTACCCAGCACAAAATCAACCATCAAAAACAATACCCCAGTGATAGGGTATAATAGCCAAGGGGCTCAGTCTCCTGCAGCTCAGGAATGAGGGGAAGGGATTAGGGAAAGGACAGGTGCATGCTTTCCTACCCTCCCTTCCTCCCCATAAATTCAAGATTCCACACAAAGCTTTGGTTTCTAGCAGTAAACATGGAGATACATTCTTCCGTCTCCTATTAAACAATCTTGTGGCCACTTTGATAGAAGTTTCATACACCTACATAAAAGTTCCTGAATGATTTGGATATACATTCAGTTTCCCTTTCTTGATCTCTCACCTCTACTTTCTACATGGAAACACCCTTACCCCATTTTTTCTCTGTATCCTAGGACTGACGATTAAGTAGGTTTGGCCAATACAAGTACAGCAGTATTAATGTCTTGGCACAAATCATATAGAGGAAGTCTTAACTCAAAAGGTTGGGTATGAGGGATGGAATGTTCT
This sequence comes from Myrmecophaga tridactyla, assembly GCA_004026745.1. Taxonomy (NCBI): domain Eukaryota; kingdom Metazoa; phylum Chordata; class Mammalia; order Pilosa; family Myrmecophagidae; genus Myrmecophaga; species Myrmecophaga tridactyla. The sequence goes on from PVIY010016613.1 coordinate 33,073, forward strand.
TAGGTTCTTCAGGTTTTTGCAAAAGTCATTGAAGAGTTGTAGAGATACCCTCCAAATTAAATGTGTATGGGGGCAGCGGAGGGGGGTTTGGGGGACGCAGAGCTGGAGAGGGGCAGTAGGGTAAGTTTTTAGGAAGAAGAGCTAGTTCAAATTAGGAAATAGGGGAATATGAAGGAAAGGATGTTTAGATCCCTACTTCAAAGAGAGGTCCCCAAGCATGTTTCAGATCCTTTTGCCTGGTGCAGAATCTTCTTTCAAAGATGCTTTGGCTATTTTTCTTCCAACAAACAAAAAAGAAGTTTGTACACAATAAAAACCCCAAAAGAACATGGAGAAAGACCAACACATTATATTTACATAAATTAAGCCACCTAGCAATCATCAAATCTGTGACTCATGAAGTTCTACAAAGCCCAGACAAATACATTAACTAGAGGGGGGTAGCATTTGGGGGAGAGAAGAACCCAGGATCAGACACACATCATCCAAAGCGTTCTATTGCATTTGCCCCGTTTCAACACAGTGAGGTAGGTTTGCAGTGACCCCACAGCATGTAAACAAAACCCCCTTTCTCCTTGGCTACGATGACACTACAATCACTACTGCATTAGGGTAGGACATGGGCTTTGGGTGCCATGAAGAAGTCTATATTTATGGTCTTTCTGGAAGTCAAGCAGGAAAAGTGCAGAATTTCGAAAGGTTAAGGATTTTAGTCTTTGTTTCATACATTCATCCTTGGACACACACACACACACACACACACACAGTGGATGGCAGGCCTAGCCTAATTCAGTGAAGGATGGACCTGATGTACCAGGGAAGTCCTGTGCTCTAGGGTTAAGAGGCTGGGAACAGGAAGCCCTTATTACATATATAGATAACCCTTGCCTAGCCTTGGCTTCTTCTCTTGATCTTTAAACTGCCCAGCTCTCCTTACCTCTCTGTACCATCTTCCCATTTAAACTAATTTCCAATTTTCCAGTAGGAGATCAAGTCATGGGGCAACCCAATTAAAACCTAGTCTTCCATGAAAGGGAGGGATTTCAAGAGGACACTATGGCAGAAAAGCCAGTTCTAATTGGCAAAAATGAGGCAGTACAAATAGTTGTTCTTTGTAATGATAAATCAACAACAATAAAAAAGTATTCCTGCTGTGCAGACCTGTAGCTGCTGCCAGATTTATCCCTGAGATTGCACACGTACCTGAGAACACAGTGCAGGAATGAGGGCTTAGATTAAAATATACAAAAATACAAAACCAGAATATTTATATTTAAAAAAAAGTTAAAATGCACAAGATCTGTCATTTGCACACAGCTAGTGCAGTTGGCATCCTGGAGAAAGTGGGACCCTAGGAACAGTTATCCAAGAGAGTAAATAAATAAAATCGGATTGGCCCAGAATGGGGTAGTAGTGAACTTGGGAAAAGTAGGTCTGCAGCTGTCCCACCAACTACCCCTTTTGTCTATCATCACAATCCACTGTTTGGGGTAGTCCCCAGCACCCTGTCCCAATGTGGATTATGAAGCGACAAGACATGGAGAAATCCCACCCTATGCTGAGAGACTCCCTCCCACAGAATGTAGTGGCTCATGGGTTGGGTCCATCAATCTGCTCTCATACTTATATTTTCACTCTGACATAAAAAAAATTTGTAAATCCTCTTTCAAAGGAAAACATCTTTCCTATCCAGGCGAATGTAAAAAAACTGGAAATTCTAGGGGTATTTCATGCAGGCTCTAGGGGTATTTCTTCCGAAAGCTCTCACTTGTATTTGGATACAGCATGGTTGGAGTTCCTTTGCCTGGCTGCTTTCCCCCACCAAAATGGAAGAGGGACTGATGCTATGGACCCCAGCCTAAGATACATGCCAGTGCCAGCTGCCCCTATCTACCCTATCCCACTTTCTCCACTTTGTGGATTGATGCCTTCTCCTTGGAACTTCCTGATCGCAAAGGATTGCCCCCACGCACTGTGGCTCAATTCTGGGCCTCTGGCAGCAGGGCAGGACTGTGGATCTCTTCTTCTTCCTCCCAAAAGTACGAGGGCTTTCCCTGTGAGCTGGGGGCCTGCTGAGCTTTCAGTGGACACGAGGCCACCATATGGCTGATGCTCTGGCAGAAGTGGCACTTCTTGGGCTTGGGTGGCAGCTTGCATTCCTTAGGATGATGGTCTAGACCTCCACAGTTGTAGCACCTGTTCCCTTTTGTTCTGCCCGTCTGCATGTTCTTCCCCTTCGGCGGCCTCTCACTCCCAATACAGAACACCCCACCAGATCCAGTGACACGGATAGATTCCAGACCCTTGGCAGACTTCTTAAAGGTGAACTCCACTGCTTCACCCTCCTTCAGACTCCGGAAGCCCTCCATGTCAGTATGCTCTGATGCACAAAGACGTCCACTGGGGGTCGAGCGCGACCCGCGCGGGCGGTCATGGACAGGAAACCCAACCATTGCACGTTGAACCACTTCCAGATGCCAACCGTGCAGCAGCTGTGGCTGCTCTGCCTCCCTGGCTGCGTTCTCTGGTGCCTCCTCTGCCATGTTAGCACAGCCACCTGCAAAGTGCTGGCTGGATAGGGAGACCATGGTCATCGCCTGAGCCCGCGGCCCCGAGCCCCTGGTCGGGCAGCTGCTGGCCCCAGAGAAGTCGGGAGGCAAAGAGGTGATTCGGAGATGAGGCAGTTATCTTCCCTGGCACAATAGCGGTGGGAGGGCCCACGGCGGTGTTCTTTTTAATCCATTCCTGTGAGTGCAGACATGTAGTTGAGACTTTTGGTTAGGTTATTTCAATTGTGATGTGACCTTTTACTGGAGTCCTTTAAAAAAGGATAAAAGGCAGAGAAGCTCTAGAGAAGCTGAGAGAGAAAGCCACTGGAACTGGAAGCTGAAAGCAATGAAGCCCAGGAGCAGAGGACCTGCAGATGCTGGTTAGGTGCCTTCCCAAATGATAGAGCTGTCCCAGATGCCAGCAGCCTGTTCTTCAGAATCTATGCATCATTCTTTTGATACCTTGAGTTGGACATTTTCACAGTCTTAGAACTGTAAATTTTTAAGCTAAGAAATTCCCACTGTAAAAGTCAGCCCATTTCTGATACATTGCATTCCAACAGGTTTAGCAAATCAAAACAGGTAGATATGGGAAAATATCGTGGTGCAAAATAGCATGTAAGAAAGGATAGGAGGTATTATACCTCTTGTATAGAATGTCTCTGGATGGATACATAAGAAATTATAAAGAATGTTGGTTTCTGGAAAGGGAAAATATTGGTGGAGGACAAAGAAGAGAAGGGGGAAGAGAGAGAAAATGCATATCTATGTATATGTAGCTATATACATATATATCATTCTGAACATCTATTATTTTTAAACCATGTGAACGTGTTGACTAGTCAAAACAGCAAATATATATTTAAAATTAACACCAATATTAACTGGCATAGTTTATTCAAATTGGGTTGTCGGCTCAGCTCACAGCATTCCCCCAGTGGCCATAGCCAAGCTTCAGCCCTATCCCTGGGCAATGGTTGACCAATCCAAAGTTGATATGTCTGACCTAAGCTGGGTCAATCATATCCTCACTTTGGGGAATTTAGAAACACAAATGAAGACCCACAATGGTGGAAGGTGGCTAGAAATGAGACATCTGATGCCATGCCATGGAGACAAGTTGTTGAGTTCTTGACCCGTAGATCCACAGAACTGTTCTAATTCCTGTCCTTCTGGAGGCTTGTCTGTTCAGTGTTTCCTTCCATTTTCTGAGCCTCCCCTGCAGCTTTCTAATAAACCCATTTTTTTTTGCATATATTAGAGTTGTTATCTACTGCTTACCACCAAACATTCAGTTGATAAAACTGGTTTGATGAATTTTCTTAATTTCCCATTCCTATCTTTTGGTTGAAATATTAATGTACCCAACTGAATTCACAATCTTTTTGCTCAGCTCTTGAAACAGAAACCTTATTTAGCATAATGTTTACAGTGTTCTTCTCATATTTATTAAATAGCATTTTAAATGAATTCTCTACTGTGAAGTCATTCTTTTGTTTTCACCTTACAGACCAAAAATGAATAAAAATTTAAACCCAGCCTGAGTGTTGCCTTGGCTGCCTGAGCAGGTAACCATGCAGGTTTGTTTGTAGAACAGACAGCATGTGGCCCTTTTGCCAAGCTACAACAGATATCACAAATGTATGCTCCTTGAAGTCTAACCAACAGTTAGATAATGCTATGTAGAAAGTAATGTGATATATTAATTGCCATTTTCAGAGCACCATCTACCTAGCTACTTTGGTAGGAAACTAAAGAAATAGTCCCTGAGAAGTACACTGAGGTATTTTTAAAGCATGTCTCCAAATTCTTTGACATTCCCCTCATTGGAACATAAAGTCTATGTCCACCTCTCTTAAATCTGAGTACTGTGACTGCTTGATCAATAGAACATGGTGGAAGGGCTTCTGTGTAGTTGCTCGGTCTGAACTTTTATGAAACTAGGAGCTTCCACTTCCTATCTGTTGGATTATTCACTCATGGAACTCAGCCACTGTTCTGCAAGGAAACCCAGGCTGCCCTATGGAGAGACCCACATGGAGAAATCAATAGCCAGCACCAATTTACCTGCATGTGAGTGAGAAAGCTTGGATGCAGATCCTCCAGCCTCAGTCAAGCTACCCTAGATGACACAGTATTGGTAGTGACAAACTATCCCTCTGAGCCCTGCCAAAATTGCAAATTTGTGAGCAAAATAAATGTTGCTGTTTTAAGCTACCAAGTATTGGAGTGATTTGTTAATGGAGGAATAATCAGGAGAACAAACACCATTGATTGTTGCATGAATTCAGATAAAGATTGAACTGAATATTCACTTGTAATATTCAAACATGCACATTCTAATTTTTTTCCCCATTGTAAGATGCCCGTTTGTTTAGATCAGCCATTACCCCAAACGGGGATTCTTCCCAATGGAGTCCTTACCAGCTGATAAGCCCATAGAGCTATATCTCCTACCTCCTAACAGGGCTTCCCAGGGTATTCTTCTTTACCTTTTATTTTTCTTCCCCTTTAAAAGTCACTTAGTGCTAAAGGACCAGATAAAATAATTCACAATGTGCCTAAGAGCTGATGCTATCTAAAAGTGTTATATTTCTCTTTTGTTCTTAACTCTTCCAGCAGATGCATTTTTTTTTCCAGCAGATGCATTTTAATGAAAACCATTTAGAGGCTTGATGTCTAAGCCCGCTACATGATCATATCCCTGCTGTAGTGGCTGCTTGCCTCTGTGACAAGCAATTGGGGAGGTATTTTGCATGGTAGGCCTTTTCTGAGTGCTTCCATGAATGATCCCAGAAAAGGTTGGAACCAAAGGTGCTGTACATTCTACAATAGCAGTGTAGCATCACAGGAGCTACATAGGTAGATAATCTATTGGTGGGTTTATTAAAAGCTAACATTCTTATTGTATAGTAAAGGAGGACAAATTGAATTAGGAGAAGACCTTTAGGGGAGAAAGTTGGGTGGAATTATTTAATTAAAAATCAAGTATTGCAGTTACATTTCTGTCATCCATTATCTTCTGAGAGGTGATTGTTTTTATCTTACTGTGGTGAAGTACCATTGGTGCTTGTGGGGTAGTTTGGGGGAGCCAAGCTAGTCTTGTGGGCTTTGTCATTGGGACCCAGTATGGGTTCATGGTCTGTGGCTGTCTGGGCTGGTCTCCTAGGGGATCTACCAACCTAGGGCCTGTTAGGTGGCCTCCTATTGAGCCCAGCCTACATGTCCTGTTCCTTGTTCACTTGTGGTGATTATCCTTCAGACACTCATTTCCCCTCCTCATAATCTGGCATCTTTTGTGTCTTTGCTCCCAGTTCATCAGATGTAACTCTTGGTATTTATCTAAACCTCAAATCTGGACAGTGTTTGAGTTCTGTTTCCCGTGGAGCTCTCTGGCTGTTTACAAATCAGAGATGTGTCAGCAGCTCTTGTTCCAGGGGAGGTGAGTAAGAAGATCAGAGCACAGGCACCAGGTGTGGACTGTTCATTTCTCCTTTGGAATTATGCAAGGCCTCAACCCTCTATAATTGCTTGAGTCTTATTTCCACTCAGAATATCAAAAGACCTCATGTAAACATGAAAACCAACCACAGGGGTCAAACACGAAGAATAAGGTATCAGGCCTCAGCCCCAAATCAGCTGGGGCACCCTGTTACATTAATGATAATTAACAAATGTGCTTTTCTGAATTAATGTGAGTTTTAATAGAACTTGTCAAAAATTTATGACCACATGCAAAACTCTTTTAAAATACAATGCCTATGTCCTGTAACAGTTTATTTTTATTATGATAGAATAGTAATCTTTGTTATGTTCTTGTGGTGTACCATGATGGGAACATGAGTAAAAAGAACAGCAAGAGAAAGGAGAAGCTGATTCAAAGTCTTACATTTTAAATAAGACAATACAGATTCCACCCGTCTACTAGAGTCGTGACCATTATTATTAGATTTTAGCAAAAATGTCAAAATTAGCTTCAGTTAGTTTCAAGAAGCATGACAAATGTTTTAAACTGAGGTTGGGATAAATTCTGAAAATAATTAGCCTTTAAAAATATCTTGCTGTCCTCCACTTCTTGATGATACTGGTTTTATCATAACTTACACTCAATTGGAGAAGACAAACTTAGAATAACTTTCTCATTCACCTGTATCTAAGCCAGACAAAGCTAACAGTAATAAAAAATTCATCACTATGATAATCCTCACCAGTTCCAACTTCCTCATTCACAATATCCAAACACACACATACACACAATTCTGCCTTATCTGTTTGAGCAATGATTATTTTTCTGAGAACTGATTATGATCCTATGTCAATTTTCTAACCTCTTGTTTTAAGGCTGAAGTGACATGAACACTCTTGCAAATATCTGCAGGGTTATGCTACAGCAGAGGATTTAGATTTGTTCTTTGTGAACTAGGAACAACTAGAAGTCACAGGGAGAAGCTCCAGAGTTAGAAACTTGTGTCCTTTGCAAGGAGTAACTTTCCGACTTGTTTAAAGAGAGAAGAGGCTATTTCCAGAGAGGTGAGTTGCGTGTCAAAGTTGTTGGAGCATTTAATGGGAACAAACAGAGCAATTTCACACATCTCCAGGCAACTGGGTGACACAGTCTTTAAGTGCTTTGTGACATCAAGAGTCTGTGAACTTCATAACCTAGTGTGACTATAAAAGCACAACATGGAGAGGCAGCATTCTGATTACGTGAATATTCATTATGATTCTAGGCTAGTTTTTACAATAGCTATTTACCCAAATTTGATTTTGAAGTAAAAACAAAACAAAATAGGCAAAAAAACAACAAAGCCATAGGGAAAACATCTTCCCTTGTTGTTTTCCTTATGCCTGAAATTCACGATTACTATTTCCTAAATCATATTTTTAAAACCTTAGTCTCCTCTCAAAAATACAATTAGTTTTGGGAGAGGTAACATTTCTTTATTGCCTTTGCAAAAGCAACTGTCAGTAGGGTGAAAGTCAGATAAAACATAATCAGAGAGTCCCCAAAACAAAAAGCCAAGAGGTGAGGCTTGGGGTACAGGAAACGGAACTAAGTAGAAGTCAGACAACTTAAATTGTAATCCAAGTTTAGCTAATACAAAAGATATGACCTTGAGCAAGTTATTTAAACTCTGTCCCTCTGTTTTCTCATCTATAAAATTAGGAGGTAGGATTACAGAGAGCTATGGGCTTTCCTGGACTGAATGTGATGGTTCTAGATTTCATCATTTTACTGGTGACCAGGCCACGTATGTCATCAGTTGCTGGCTTAGGGCTTCCAGGTTGAGTTGGATGCTTGCTTGGACCCCTTAGCTTTGTTCTAGGTGTGAAAAACCCATCATTCCATTGTTCAGCTGCAAAACCAAACCTAAACAGAATTTAAATTTACTTTGAGATTTAAACTTTATCAAATTGTATCTAAGCAGAACTCAAATAGACTGACACATTAGCCATTTGATCACTGACATAAGTACATTCGGAACAAGTTATAATATCAAATTAAAATCTAAACAAATGAGCATCATCTGATCCCCAGGGCATGGTTAGCTGATGTGGTACATCGAATTGTGCACCCCCATTTGGATATATTCTTGGTCTTGGTCTGCATTCTGGTAGATGTGGACCCATTATGCATAAGAACTCTTCAAGCTGTTGCTTCAGTTAAGGTGTGGCCCAATTGAATCAGGTTGGGCTTTAATCTGGATTAGTGGAGTCCTTTAAAGGGAGAGTAGAAGTCAAGACAGGTGAAAAGCCAGGAGAAGCCACCATGTGCATCGCCATGTGACAGAAAAGCCAATGATGTTTGGCAGCAAGCCCCAGAATGCCACAGTCTTCGGGGAGAAAGCATCATCTTGCTGACACCTGGGTTTTGGACTTTTCCTAACCTTAGAACCATGAGCTAATATATTCCCATCGTGTAAGCAAACCCACTGTATGGTATTTGCTTCAGCAGCTGGGAAACAAAACAGCTGATGATAACATTTATGATAGAAGTACAACTTTATTTCCAGAGCCTTCTCTTAATCTCTCCCCCTTAAATTGTCATATACCTAGCATAAGACCACATTCACAATGTCTCTGGCAAACCTCAGTAGTTCCTGAACACTCAGACCCAGATACCTTGGCTACTCTTTAAGGCAGCCTGTTTATATTTCCTGGGGTGACCAGAACTTTCCCACAATCAGTGGGAAGATACTCTTTCCCAGCAATGGTTCCACCTAAGTTCCTAAACTATATCTCCTTTGGGGCATGTTTGTGATAAAACATCCCATACCAAGAGCCTGTTTATGGAGAAGATACCCTAAACAGGCCTCTTTCTGGCCTTGCTTCTGCTTATTTTGTCTAAACATTTTGCTTTTCAGCTGAATTTCTCCGAATTTCCCCTTCCACACATTGCCTTCTTTTCAACCTCCCATTTCACATCTGATACCACTTATTTATTTGCTCATTTCATTTCTCCAGATTTCTGTTAGTTTTATCAAAGGGCAAACCCTGAAAATTTGCTTGGCTAACAATTTAATTCAACAGAATTTTTGGAACACTTACCCTATGGAAGCCACAGTGCTCAACTCTGCAATGAGCTACAAATTGGATATTCACTTTGGCTCTGTTCTTGAAAACTGACTGTGAGGTAAAGATGACTGACCCAATTTTCTTGGGTGAAATGTATGCATTGATTGAGCACATTCATATACACAATAGGCTCTCAAGTCTCTGTTATGGTCTGATTTACCATTGACTTTGTAGTACACTCACTACAGTTTTTATCCAGTTTTCATATATTGTCAAGGTATTATCACAAGCTTGCTTCTCCCAGGTCCCTTATTTTGGATATGATGTCAACAATCATCTACTCAATTCAGCTAGAAATCTAGGAGTTATTAAGTTCTTCCTGTACTTCACTGCATACATCTAAGAATAGGCAATTTTTCTTTTAAGTCCTCTGGAACAGATGTGCTTCTTTGATTTTCCCATGTCTCTGAGTCAAGGCTCTCATCATCTCTGGTCTGGCCCTTCTTTCACTGCAGATTTGTAATACTAAGGAGTTTTCTGAAACCCAAGTACAGCGATGCTACTTCTGAGAGTTCCTGTTACAGAAAAAAAAGTTCAAAAAAAGTTCTTCTTAGTCTGACTCCAACCATTCTTTCCAAACTCACATCTTGCCACTTAATACTTTTACCCTGTTTCAGTTTCTAGTTGCCAAAGCAAGTTGCGTAAGTTACCATTGCAAATTACAAATTGTTATTGTATGGGTTGGCTTAAATAACAGGAATTCATTTGTTCAGTTTTGATGCTAGAAGTCCAAAATTGAGGTATCATCAAGGTAATGCTTTTCCCCACAATGCTTTGGCATTCTGGGGCTGGCTGCCAGAGATCCTTGTTCCCTGTTTTTTCTATCACATGGCAGTGCACATGGCGGCCTCTCCTGGCTTCGCTCTTCTCTTCCAGATTCTATTGACATACGGCTTCTGGCTGCTTCTTCTGTGGTTTTCCTATAAGCCTTTAGTAATAGGTTTGAGACCCATCCTGATTCACCTGGGCCACACTTTAACTGAAGCAATCTCATCAAAAGGTTCTATTTACAAAAGCCTGTACCCAAAGTTATAGTTTAAAAACATATTTTTCTAGATACACAGCTCCAAACCACCGCATACCCTCTTGCCTCCGGAGTCCCAAGCAGACATTTACTCAACGGTAAGAGGCCAAATGGAACAGAGGTGCCGTTTAATTCACCAATTGCTGACCAATATCTGACATTCCAAAGTTTGGTGAAAGTTAGATTGAAAATACAGTTAAGTCTCTTATAAGTCTTATAAGTACAAGACAATAAGTGCAATGCTCTTCTGCAACTAAATCTAGACTTTGGGACTTGAAAACTCAGGCATACTCCTTAGGAGCATTTGGGAGTGGGACAAAAGGTAGGCCCTGCCTCAGCTTACCAAGTCTCATTTTGGATGGACACTGACTCCACCCACTATGGCCCAGAGAATGTGAAGTCTCGATCAATCTGTTTAGCTTCAGCTCTTCCTACGAGAAGAAGCTTGAATAGGAACATAAAGGTTGGGTGGAATCTTCCTCCATCGAAGTCCCTAGCATCAGGCAAGAAGGAGCTCTGTACTCCATGGACTGTGGCAGCAAATATTCCTGTCTAATCAACACCATATCATGCTCAAACAACTTCACTGTTCTATGAACCCTTGCTTTCACGTTCCAAGTCATTAAACTGACTGTAAGTGCTCTTATCATTTTCTGTTCATAAACTTATTCTTAAAGATTGTCAGTATCACTTCCTCTTTAAAGTCTTCCTCATCTGTAGAACTAATTGCTACTTCTCCCACTTCAGCAGCACTTTTCCATACTTTTTTTGTAGCTTTTCCAATACTATAATTATGCGTCTGTCTTTCAAGGTAGCAGCCATGCCATTTATTTTTTTGTACTCTCTGGACCTAGCATTTTTCTTCCCATTTGAAGACATTTAACATATTCTTTAAAAGTATAAGTAAATTTAAAAATATACAAAAAATAGCTAAAATTCTAGAGCATCCTATTTTTGCCATATTTGTATATTTGTTTTTATTGAATGGTAGTCATAACCTTACACACTACATTGAAAATGAAGATGTTAAAAAAGAGGCAATCTTGAAAAATTCATACATGATTTTCAGTGAAGAGTTCCCTTTATTAGTAGAATTCCATCAATAGATGCCAATAAGTCATATCCCAAGAAGAAAGATGTTAAAAGTGAAGATAAGTAAAATGAAAATGAGTAATTCTACATTTTGACTGGGAAAATTTTTAGAACCTTATCTTGATTATATTTTCCATTAGGAGATGGAATGAAGAGGAAAATCACAAAGTCTGGTCAGTATTTTTCATATAGGTTGCTGCCTGATTAACATGCATGTGTTAATCAGAGATTGAGTTTAACAGTATGTAGCAAAAATAAATAAATGGTTTAAATAAATTAGAGTTGGCTTGTTTTTCTCACAAAAATAGAAACCTAAAGATGGACAGCAGCTCTTTCAGAGACCCCAATCCTTTCCTTCTAAGTATCCACTCAGCCATACTTATCATGGACTTATAACTTACTGGTGTCAGGATGTCTGCTCCACCTTCATCACAACATATATGCCAGGCAAGAAAAAGAGGACAGCATAGGTCAAAAGGCAAAGGACCACGAAAGTCAAGTCTATTCTCTTTTGAAAAGCTTCCCTGAAAGTCCCTTTCCAGGATTTCCACTCATAAAATCCCTGTATTAGGGCAGTACAACAGTGGCTCAGTGGCAGAATTCTTGCCTACCATGCTAGAGACTTGGGTTCAATTCCTGGAGCCTGCCCATGCCAAAAAAAAAAAAAAAAAAAAAGGTCCCTGTATTAGTCAGGGTTCTCTAGGGAAACAGAAATGAGAGATATCTGAAAATATTGTGAGATTTTATAATACTGTCTCACACAACTATGTAGATGCACAAGTTCAAATTCTGTGGGGCAGACTGCAAGCTGGAACTTCGATGAAGGCTTTTGATAAATTCCCCCAGGAGAAACTGGCCAGCTGAAGTAGTATCTGAATTGAATAAAGGAATGAATGAATGAATATATGAATGAATAAATGAACAACTGAACAGAGCTCAGCCACAGATACAGCATTTGTAGGTGCACCATTATCTAGATTCTATGAGAGGCTTCAGGACTTTGAGCAATGCCAGAGCAGCCATGGGGTAGGGAGTACAGGGCATTGAAAAAAACGGGAATGATGAGCCCCTTTGAGCTAGAGAGTAAATTTGGCAAGTCCAGGACAACACTTGGCAGATAACACTATGTGCTGTTAATGTACTTGGCTGTTCTCTTTGGAAGGTGTAGCCAAAGGAAAACTCTATTAGAAACATATAAAATGAAATTAATAAACAACATCATAGAATACCAAGTAGCAATTGGTAGGTGTTCAACAAGCCTTTTAGCCCCCTGGGAGTCAAGGTCAAGGCAGCAGCCCCTTCTTCGATGTCAACTGTCAAGACCTCCGTCCTGGCCCTCACTCCATGAAAGGGCCTTGTTATTGGTTTGTGTTCACCATCTCCATTTCTTTCTCCATAGTGATGCTCAAATTATCTTTTTGTTCATTTGTTCTAGCAGTTCTTATTGAGCACCTACAACATGCCCGGCATTCTAATAGATGCTGGAGCTTCAAGACAAGAAAAACAAATGGTCTGATTTGTATTATGGCAGATGTGGTTTTTCAAAAAATACAAATTTGATCATGTGATTTCTCTGTTTAATGCTTATATGAGTTAGTGGCCGGCTTCAGGGACCTTTAACAGAGAACATAAATAATAGTGACTTAATCAAATAGGGGTTTCATTTCTCTTGCAGATCAAGAAGTGTGGTGTTAGCCATACAGGCTAGTACAGCCGTGCCACAACACCATCAGTGACTTTTTTTGCACTCAGTCATCCCTTGTATTTGGCTTTTGAGTTTGTAGTTCTCAGCTGTTTGTGGTTAAGATAAGGCTGCTCCACCTCCAACAGTATCCACTTTGAAGGAAGGAGGGAAAAGGTGATGGGGAAAGGGTGGGAGTCTCCTGAATCTGCTTCCTTTTTAAGGGCTTTCCCAAATGTTGTACCCAATGCCTTCGGCTTTTATCCAGGCCAGAAAGGTATTGTATGACCCCCTCCTTACTGCAAGGAGGGCTGGGAAATGCAGCATTTTTGTGGGGTACATCGCTGCACCAAACTAAATTTGGGACTGTTAATAAGGAAAAAAAAAAAAAAGGAATGGCTTTTGGATAAGCAACACAACCTATCTCAATGACTTTATATTAGCCTCAAGCCAAAAAGCAAATTCTTAAGAATTGCACAAAAGGCCCTTCATGGTATGACCTTGTTCCGCCCTCCAGCCCCATCCCTCGCCAGCCCACACATCCCCTGTGCTCCACCTCCGGGAGCCACTTGTTGCTCCTGGAAGGCACGCTGCCTGTACGCATCTCAGGGCCTGTGCACACAGCAGCCCGTGAAGTCCTGGTGACTCTTCTTTGTCTGGGTAACTCCACTGGTTACGCCCAAATTAGCTCAAGCTTCTCCACAGCCTCTTCTCTTTCCCTTTCCCATCTGATAGCCTAGGAGTCAACAAATTTTACCTGTTGAGGACCTCATTGAAAATATCATAGGCTTTGTAGATATTATGTAGGCACTTAAATATTAAGAAAGAAAACTCCTTCTTTGCCCTGAGCTTTTAAAATTCCCTTTATGGTAACCCTCAATGTCAATCTTAAATAGATTTAATTTATAAAAAGTACTGGATTATCGGAATATGAAAACGCAAAGCCACCCTGAAGAAGACAATAAAGTATTTTGCTTAAAAGTGCAGATTCTGGGATGAGACAGGAAGCTCTACAACCCACACCACCTGAGTAATCCTGGGCATGTTACTTAATCTTTCTACTCCTACGTTTCCTTTTGAAAATGAGGATAAATAACCACCCCATAGGAAAGAGGATGGTCTAATAGGATTGTTCACGTCCAGAGTACAGCTCACAGGTCAGGACATGGTAAACACTTTCAATATGTTAATATTATTTGCCTTGTGGCCAGCTCACATACAATTTTAGTAGTGATTGACGTGAGAGAGAATGAAAGAAAGTTCCTTTACACTAGTTTAGTAAACTCTGATCGGCAAAACAAATGTAAGCAAGAGTACCCAATATATGCCCATTAATGGATGTAAAACTGTATTTCAAATAGTCTTCTCAATTATATTGAATTTTTTCCCCAACTTCTTTTTCAGAATTCGTGAGATTGATGATGTTTTTACCATGTAACATGGCTGATGAAGCACTGAGAGTAGAGAGAGGGCAGCTTGTGACCGCAGATTAGCATTAGGTTTAATGTTGGGTTTCATTGCAGGAATTCTTTCATGCTAATTGCCTATTTCATGACAGTTCTTTTAAAAGAGATATACTATCTATAAATTCATTGAACATGGAATATAAGAGCTATAGGGCACAATATACTGACAATAAACCAAAGACTGAATATGCCACTGTAAATCCTCTGGACAGTCTGTGACATGAGGCTAATTTATGGACTGAGAGAACCATTGTGGTAGGCAGACTTCCGAGATGACCCCCAATGATTCCTGTGTCCTGGTATTCACAACACTGTATATTCCCTTCCCCAAAGCAGGGGCTAGACCTAGTGGCTTGGCTTCTCTTGAATAGAACATGGCAGAGCGATAGGGGATTATTTCCATGATTAGGTGACAGAAGACTGTAACTTGCATCTTGCTAGCCGAATCTATTGCCTTCTTGGGTTACCAAGCGGCCATGCTAGCAAGGCTCACCTCATCTGGCAAATAACTGACAGCAAACTTTGCCCAATAGGCAGCAAGGAACTACAGTCCTCAGTTCAATGACCTTGGAGGAGCTTGACATTTCCAACAACCAATGAGCCTCTCTATATATCCTTTACCTGTCCATCCTTCAGATGCATACAGCTCTAGACAACACTTTGAGAGACTGTCAGACTCTGAAGCAGAGGACCCAGCTAAGTCATGCCCTGCTTCCTGACCCACAGGCACCATGAGCTAATAAGTGTCTGTGTGTATAATGGGCTTTATTTTTTAGAGCACTTTCAGTTTACAGAAAAAGTGTGTGTTGTTTTAAGCCATTAAATTTGGGGTAATTTTTTACACAGCAATAGATAACTAATGAACTGTCAATCCATATATTAAATATTAGTAAAGTTTAATTTTTTTAATTTTCAAAATCACTTTATTTCTTTTCTTTCCAGATGATATCCACCTTATTCTTACACCAACATAGCTATTTGACTTGGGTGATAGCTTTCCTTTTATTTGCTTCAATCTAAAGCAATTAAAATTTCCCTGTCGCTGTCCTCACCTGTGTATAAGGGAAAGCATGAAAGAGTAACCCAGAGCCAAACCTCACTACTGCCAGAAAAGGATTTTTTGTTCATCATTTTTTATTTTAATTTTGATTTTACCACATTAAAAACAGTAGTTGGGGCGGCTGCCGTGGCTCAGCAGGCAGAGCTCCGACCTGCCGTGCTGGAGGTCTGGAGTTCGATCCCTGGTGCCTCCTGCCCATATGCAAATTAAAAAAAAAAAAAAAACAGTAGTTGCACATAGCAAAAATTTCAAGAATCTAAAAGAATGTATAATGATAAATGAGTCTGCTACAGTTGGGGACTGAATCACGGACTCCACAAAAGACATGTTCAGATCTTAATCTACATTCCTGTGGATGTGAGCCTGTTAGTCAATAAGACCTTCTGGTGATGTTCTTTGAGATGCCAGATTGAATCAGGGTGGGTCTTAATCCGTATTACTGGAAGCCTTATAAAGAGAGGAAATACTGACACAGTCATCCAGAAGAAGGCAGAAGCCTCCCCTCTATATGACATCCAGGGGTGAAAGCCTCCCTGGCAATGTGGGATATGACTCCAAGGGATGAGCCTGACCCTGGCACTGAGGGATCGACAATACCTTCCTGACCAAAAGGGAGAAAAGAAGTGTAACAAATAAGGTATCAATGGCTGAGAGAGTTCAAATAGAGTCAAGAGGCTTCTCTGGAGGCTACTCTTATGCAAGCTTCAGGTAGATAATACTATTTATCATGGTTTGCCAAACCCAACCAAAACCATTCCTGCCAAACCCTAAAGAACACCTAGGACTATATTTGAGATTCTACAAAGGTTTCAGGTACTAAGATTACTTTTCAGGAACCTACAAACTCCAGATGGGTTCCTATGCAAGGTAAGTCCTGAAACCCAGAGGAACCAGCCTCTCCAGAACATCGGCTAGTTCCATCCCCCCATCCCATATCATCAACAGCCCTTTCCAACATGAAAAAGTTAGAATGGGCATAGCCAAAATATTCCTAAAGATTGGGAGAAAGATCAAAGGTGAAGGAGGAGTTATAACAGAGAAGATAGGATTTAGCAAATGAGTATGACTGTTGAATCATTATACTGATTTTTCCTTAATGTCTAGTGTCTTGAACAGCCAGAAGGAAAAAACAAAAATTGTGGAACTGTAACCCATATCAAACTCTGAAATCTGTTCTAAAACTAATCGTTGTGGTGTGCTTTGAAATTTATTGCTTTTTTGTATATATGTTGTTTTTCACAATAAAAAAATTTTTAATTAAATAAATAAATATGGTGTTTACAACAGTAAAAAAAAAGATACAAGAAAAACAATTGGAAAAAAAGTCTTTTACTCTTCTGAAGGTAAAATAGCACACTGGATAATATTTCAGAAGATCTCTAAGTATGTTTTTCTTTTGTTTTTTTTAATTTTTAAATTTTTTTAAACATAACAACATACAAACACGAGCATTCTTACCATATGATCATTCCATTCTTGGTATATAAACAATAACTCACAATATCATTACACATTTGTATATTCATCACCACAATCACCTCTCAGAACATTTGCATCAATCCAGAAAAAGAAATAAAAAGAAAAAAAAAACTTCGTACATACCATACCCGCTACTCCTCCCCCTCACCCATCACCAGCATTTCAATCTGCTAAATTTATTTTAACATTTGTTCCCCCTATTATTTATTTATTCTTAATCCATATGTTTTACTCATCTGTCGATAAGGTAGATAAAAGGAGCATCAGACACAAGGTTTTCACAATCACACAGTCACATTGTGAAAGCTATATCATTATACAATCATCTTCAAGGAACATGGCTGCTGGAACACAGCTCCACATTTTCAGGCAGTTCCCTTCAGCCTCTCTGTTATGTCTTAACCAAAAAGGTGGTATCTATATAATGTGTAAGAATAACCTCCAGGATAACCTCTTGACTCTGTCTGGAATCTCTCAGACATTGACACTTTATTTTGAATCATTTTGCTCTTCCCCCTTTTGGTAGAGAAGGTTTTCTCAATCGCTTGATGCTGAGTCCCAGCTCATTCAAGGATTTCTGTCCCTTGTTGCCAGGAAGGTCCACACCCCCGGGAGTCATGTCCCACGTTGAGAGGGGGAGGGCAGTGAGTTTACTTGTCGTGTTGGCTGAGAGAGAGAGGCCATATTTGAGCAACAAAAGAGGTTCTCTGGGGCTGACTCTTAGGCCTAATTTTAAGTAGGCTTAGCCTATCCTTTGCAGGATATGAACAAACCCCAAGATTGAGGGCTCTTACTCCATGTTCTTGCTACACAGCATCTTCCCAGAGGCAGAGGACACTTGAATTTAAACGGCCCAAGAATCTGGAAAGACTAAAGTAGTCCCAGTTAAATGAGGCTGAACACTCAAGGATTGACATTGCCACAATTGCATTTTCACTTCTCTGGTCAGGATGGAGGGGTTATATTCAAAAATACAGAAAATAGTTATGGGACAAGTATGTCTCTTTAAAGTTCAATGAGGTCATTTATAGCTTTGTGCATAATTTTAGATTCGACTTAAATATATAATTCTGTTTTCATTGTCAGCATCCTAACAAACTAATGTAGAAAATGTACTCTGTTGTATCCAAATGACATTTCCCTTGTTTCTGTTGTGTAGTGACTTTTAAAACTATCAGATATTGAGAGACACTGTAAAGTCATTTGTAAAACAATTGTAAGCTTTTTGTCCATGGAATTGCTTTAAATTGGAGTTAATAAAAAA